>JABCKT010006594.1:0-40747 GCA_018858115.1 Tephrocybe rancida
ATTGGTCAGCTTGATGCCGTTTATTGCCTTGGTATTCCAAGATTTACCTATCTCGTTTTCGACCTGGATACCTGATGTCAGGATTGGTAACTCATTTGTCATCCTGTGCTGGCAACCACTTCCTGGAGGTAAGGACATAGTTTGACCTGAGTTCGACTCAGACGAGACATTCGAACTCAAGTGATGTTCTAGATTGCGGACGCGTGCTAAGTTGGTAGGGTTGTTCAGATAAAGCTAGAAGTAGAACACACCTATGCATCCTTTGCATAGAAACGGATGTACGTAGAGCTGACATAATTACTGGCAGAGGCTTAGAGGTGACACAAAGTTCAAACGGCTGAGATACCATCATGTCAAGCGCAAGTCAAGGCAACATGAGCGAACATGAGCGAACACAAATCATAAGCTCTTGAGGATGCAATAGGTGAGCATCCAGGAGAGTTCAGTAATGAAAATTCTCAAGTAGCAAACATATAGAACCAAAGGCGCGTGCAGTAGGTCTGTCATGGTACGAGAGTCCGATTTTCAACCAGGATCTGCCTCGTCAGCGTGATTTTATTTTTGGTTTGAGACTCCTAATTCCTGCAACCAACCCGGCCTTCAGAGTGAGTTGATTGCAAGAAAGTCTATAGAGCAATGATCGCTGAGACGGTTCGGATAGAGGATGGCGGCAAGATGATCAGTGCTTTGAGGTCTATTTGCTAGTATTTTGTGCCATCTTGCCCTCTCTCCTCACGACATGCACCATGGCCGCATCGAAGCGCTAAAGGCCTGCGAAACGCTCTCCTGCGTCTACTAATCGATAAGTCACGCTGGTTCGAGCTCAAAACATGTATAATTGCCTCAAGACCCAAGTGTGAAGAGTGTAGTTTCCGACCCTGAGATGGTTTTTGATGTTCTCAGAGGCTGCGCAGGCTCTTGCTATACAATGCGGCCTTCTTTTTCGACCTGGTTCACGGAAAGCCTGGTTCACGTAAAGTGTGGAGGGTTTGAGTGGGCTTTGTCAAAGGGATCCGATGATCTTGCGGTAGACTCTTCTCAATCCACCGGTCGCAGTAACGCGAAAAAATGGAGACTCGTGTCAATCGAACTTGTTTTCAAAGAGAAGAAAGAGATACTAAAGGTGAGTAATTATGTATTACCTGGTGGTGCACTCTTGACCATTACTACCCTATAGCCAGTAGCCCTTCGATGCGGGACTTGTCCGGCTTTTGTTCTGGCTCCTCATTAACTCACACCCGTTCGTGCACAGGCTGAGCTCTAGCAGGGTAGTAGCAGGCATGTATTGCCTCGACTCAATGCCTCATCAGATCAAAACAAGCGATGCAAATGATTGCTTCATTGGATGCTTCCTCTTCAGTGGAGTCTTCGTCACCATTTTTTTTAAACAGCGAACACACCTGCATTGTCACTCCACATCCACTTTCCACGAAGTCATGCCACAGGATGAAGTCACTTACTGTTTCGCGCTCGCGTCCTTTATCTTGCATCAAAGCGCTATAAATTTTGCGGACAATGCGGCATCAAGAAAAATACAAGAGTATACCTGAGACGAGGGACCCACAGAATCAATGTTACATACCTGACAGCAGATCCCATCTCTCCGATAACTGGCGAACGGCGATGGTCGGGGGACAGCCCTTCCCAGGTCGACTGCAGGAATTGTTCAAAAGATGCTCAATTTTTTTTGGAGTGTCTCCCACGTTTGACACGTACTTCAAGAAATCGCAGGTAAGGGGAAAGATACATATTTTCCAAGTGCACTTTTTTTTAATATGACGCCCGTATCTTCAGGTCGACTCTTGATAGTCTAAGAATTCCACAAGCCTAGCCCTTCCATTGCAATGTACGAACTGGCCCACCTGAGATCCATTCTATCACACAACTAATTCAAAATATATAGATTACCACCGTTGCCATGCGCATTTCAGTATTCTTTCTATACACTGCTTTCACAGCTCCTTCGCTCTTCAGCAGTACTCAGGCAGTACCAATTGCAACCTATATCACAGATTCGCTAGAGACGAGAGGCGCACAACCTAACTACCCATGGTTTTCCCCATATAATAAGTCTGTTCCAAACATTTTCCCTATCAGTGCTCCCACTAAAACCCCTGTCTTCCAGGCCATCTCCTCCCCCACCATGCCCCGGCGAGCCAGGCTATACCACACCTGTCATCCCAGGTGTCAATGTCGGCCCCTACCAAGCAGACCGTGTGCCGGGTCTTCCCTACATGCCCCATTACGGTGATACCGTCAAGCCCAATCCCAACGCCGTGATACCAGGCGTGACTGTTCCCGACGTAATACCAGGCCGTACTGTCGAAGCGCCGTACCCTGCCTCCCCCGGTCAGCGTAAACCTATGATATACTGCCCCGTTCCCAAGCGCCCCCTGCCGAAGCCTAGCATCCTCTTCGAGAAGGACCCAGGAAAAAAACCGGCTGCCAGCCACAAATGAGCTATGAGTTGGTATCGTGTAGATGACGCGATGCCTCATTTCAAAGGCCAGGAAGCCGCTATCACCTGCGGAAGGACATCATACATAGTGTCAGTAATACGTATCGGTTATATGTAAAAGACCGGGTTTTAAAAATGCTTGTTTGCGTCAGAGCTGAGTTCCCAACTCCAAAAAGGCAGAAACGTTAGTGAAGGACTCGGATGTCCATGGACCTGCACAGCCACTTGGTAGTAATTTCGACTTCTTACCCACTTCTTACCGTTCTAAGTCTCCTCCTGCGCTTTGAACCTCGATAAACTGTTGCCGGACTAGGTTCTTTATCATAAAACGACTTCCACACTGCCACTAAATACTCGAACTCCAGGGCCACTGCTTAAATACTAGGTTCCATGTCGAAAGCCTCGAAACGTGCCCCCTGCCAACAATCCCGACAGCGTTGTCACTGAGTCATCTCTTTGCATCATACAATGCACTCGATCGAGGATGTGCGTCAAGCCTACCTCAGCGATACCAATTGAAGATGTGAGTGCCGATTTCCTGCGGAAGTGACACTATCTTGATCGTATTTTTTCATCCAAAGATACCCACAAGGCGTCCATCGTCGCATTAGCATTACAATCGTGTCATGTTAACATTTCCCCCGAGCACCCTCAACCATCAATCAGTCGTGTGGGCAGGTTAATTATTGGTTTGAAAACTAGCATTATTGGAGATTGAGTGAGATTTTTCTGGTGACAGCTTTAGCGCAGCATCCTTCTTACCAAGCTTAACAGGCCTCCCTTGAGATTATGCATATTTATCCACGTGTTGCCGCAATGTCTGCTGCGGTGTACTTCGTCATTGAAGTGTCTTGAATATTCTACATCAGCTGCATGTAAAAATATCAATATACTCTCGGATAGTGGTGTCGCCTGGATTTTCGGTTGGTTCTGTGTCTCGTCGATAGTTGGCCACCCAAAGTTCGGCGAAATTGAACGTGGCGTATTCAGGCAAGTCTGCTGTGTATGTAAGGCTATTGAGAGACTAATTGTGACGCGCCCTTTACAGACAATGACAAGGGGTGGCTAATCCCATTGTTCCCCGCTTTGGTGCATTTCAAATGGGCCATGTTAGTGGCCATGATCAATACAACGCGACGTTCACGTGCAAGGCGCGGCCGCTGTGCCAACAACACATAAGATATAATAATGAGTGTCTTCGCTGGTCAACTAACTTCATAACTTTCCCTCATTTAATATCTGCTAGTCAGATAGATTCTTCCCCTTTCTTTCTTCTTCTACCCTCACGTCCTCACGCACCATGTCGGAGACAAAGCGCACGGCCACCAATGAGAAGCCTCGGCGCCCAAGAAATAGCTTTATGCTCTATGCGCAAGACATGCGACCTCATTTTCCAGGTGAATCCGGCCAGAGCAAGGCTGTAATCATCGCGAGGCTGTGGCGCGCAGAAAGCGAGAGCATCAAGAATTCCTACCACCTTCTCGCAGAGATCGAGAAGGCTGAACGCAAGCGCAAGTATCCCCACTACCGCTGCAAACCGAATCCGAAGAGGGAGAATGTTAGGACGGTGAACAAAGCTCAGACCAAGTTGAAGCCAGTCAACTATGCGGGAGTCCACTGCTTTGGCGACGCTCATGATGCACCGCCTCTTCTTACTCTGCCTTATCCTTTCGCCCCGTCCCCGTGCAGCAGCAATTCCGACTTCTCAGACGACGAAAGCGACGAGCCTGCTACTCCACTTGGCTCTTTCCATATTTTCTCCGCCCTCCCGAGCGCTTCATCTGACCCCAAGGCTACCTCTGCAGAGGGCGACAACATCGCGGGTGATATTGACCTTGAGGTGAGGTCCTTCAACTCCTCCATTCTTGTGTTTTCTGACTGGATTTGATCCCTTAAAGGCCCTCTTTCCGCTAAGCGAAAATAATCTCCTTAACTTTGACGCTTCAACTGTCTTCCCTACTCCGGCATCCAAATCAATTCCCGCAGATATGAAGGCGGGTTCGGAGGCAGCGCCTGAGGTGAGTATTCTTTCTATTGTTCAGGATCTTCCTCTCAGTTGTTCGCATTATCTAGGCGCTTTTTACCTCAATTTGTAACTCTTGGCGCGAACAGGGTGGTTCACAGGAGTCGCTAGCGGAATATTTGCACGCAAAACTCGACCTCCACTTAGCACTCACGGCCTTCAGCGACCCCCAGAGGCAGATGAGTGTTGACGTGCCCACCAGCGACACTACGGTTTATTGTGGCATTGAGCCCAAATCAGTGTCCAAAGTTGAAGACATCGAAGTTGACATCGCCAGTCCATCCATCCAACATGCGAAGTGCCCCGAACCTCGCGCTGGAATGGGCCTTCAGAAGGAATTCACCGTCAGTAATTGGTTCGACTTCGATCAGGCCAGCTACTAGAGTCCGAATTTCAGGTATAATAGTATCATCTCTTCATTTTCCTACATCTCAATCCTTCGCCACTACCGTCACCACCCCCATCCAATCCAAGTTTGCATTAAGGCTTACACTCCCGGACACCACTTACGACACACACTCATTTCACTCCTGTATCTCTCTCACAATGTATCGATTATATCCTACTTGACCGATTACCGAATGACGTGTTACTGAATTTCTATTTGACTTCTATCTGAGAAAAGCTCGTAAGAGTATGTGTTCGTGTTGTATTTCGAAGACGATAGTCTCAGAAATTTGAAGTAATTACTATATCCGGACTTTTACATCAACCACTGCTAATCCAAGTCAATCCTCCAGGCCTTTCTATCTTCATGTCGTCCTCAGACTCATCTTCTTCGTCCTCCGAAAGGGAAAAAACGCCACCTCCAAAGAAGTCAAAAGTAAAGGGGAGCAAAAAAGCAGTTCCCGGACCCAGTGGATCTGGCAAGAACGAAGGCCCCGATCCAAACTGGGATTACAAGCCTCCAGCTGGTGTTACCCTTCTCCAAGACGCGACGGATGCAGGGGGTTTTGACTGGGACGCAATTGCGAACGACGACGACATCGAATTGTGTTTGATTCGGGTGCCAGAGAGTGTATGTCCTCCAAGTTGGCTTCGTCTTTCGTCTTTTGTTCTTACTATCTCAATCTATAGATAAAACCAAAATATCTGGAGAACTTGACTTTGGAACGATTACCCACTAGCAAAAAGACTGTGCGGGCAGCTACAATAAGTCGCAAGCACGCGACGTTCGATATATGGTCTGTCGGCGAGGAAGAAGATGTCAATATCGGTGGTGAAGAAATCAAGGCTCTCTCATGCTTTCTACCGCGCAAAAGCAAGAAAGGAAAACTCTATCCTGGTCAGTTGCAACATTTTTGTTTTCGGTGTGCTTGGATCTGGCTGATACTTTGCGCCTGCAGCACCAAAACCCATATCGCGACATTTCGTCGTGGCAGCGCAAGCCGTGGTGCCGACTGCAGATTCTTCGTCAACGGGGCCAATACAACCTTACAGCAGACCACCTAGGGAGAACTACCCGAAGGAAGTCCTGACACACGCCTTCAAGCCGTATGGGTCGGTCGGCGGTGAGAAGGTCAATGCGGAAGACGATATGGAGGTCGACGTTCCTGTACCACAGCCAACCATACCCGCCTCACCCAAGCAGAAGAAAGCAAAGCATGCAAAGGCAGGCTCGCCAGAGGTGGAGAAGAAGACAAAAGGGAAGAAGAGGAAGGGAGAGGGAGTCGAAGCGTCTGTGGAGAAGAAACCCAAGAAGGCGAAGACGGCCAAGTCCTGAGAGTCACATATGTATACCTTCTATCCTGCTTGACATGAACTCTTTGTTTTACACTGCACGGAATGGAATGATATCCACAGGCCACAAAGTCGATCAATAGAAAGATCGTACACACAAAAAATAGCAGAGCAAGGAAGCAATTTGCACAATGAAGGAATAAAGTAATTAAAACTGGTGCCAAACGAAAAGGTCTTGAATCAGAGGACGGGCTAAGGCCAGACAATGACTACCCCACATCCATGTCATTGTCGCTCCGCGCCTTCCCCTTCCCCTTGTCGTCACTAGTCCGTGGTGGTCCAACAGAATCCGCGTTAGGGTGATTAAGTAATTCCTTAACTTCCTCATCAATGCCCTGGAAAACGCTCTCTTCCGGAAGCCCCCATATTCTTCCAGGCTGCTCCAGCTGTTTTGCCTCAAACACCGCGCCGACCGTATCGACCCACTGTCTCCGCGTCTCCACAAGCTGCTTCAACTGATCGCTGATATGCAGCTGCATGTCCTCGTCAGTGTGGAACCCGAGTGCGGCGGGACAAGGCCCTGGCACAATGGGGGCGCCGTTAGGCTCTGGGGCTGCTGCCGCTTCGCCCTTTAGCTTCTTCTTCTTCGGGATCTTGGGCGCATCCTTCCGTTGTAGTTTGGTGTAAAGAGTTGAAATGTTCTTGTCTACAGAGTCGCGCAACTCCAGGTATTCCTGGTACCCTAGGCGATCGCGCGCGATACTGACTAGCCGCTCCTTCCGTGCTTTGTTCGTTGCAACGACCACCCTGAGCTCCCGCTGCGCCTGGCGGAGGGCAGTCGCGATTGGATCGTCGACTTTCTCCGAGAACTCTGGCTATGACAAAGATGGGTTAGACCGAATGAAAAATAAGACAAGGTCAAGGACGCTTACTGTCTCGTCCAAAAGGCCATGATACCGCATCGTATCCCGTATTCGCGCCTCCAGATCAGTAACATTAAGCCTCTCTCGCCTGGCCGCCGCCGCTCCACTCCCCCCAGGCCGTCCTTCCATCGCATCCTCCGCGGCCTTCACACCCTTCCACCCGGCGTCCGCAATCGGTAGCAATGCGCTGATCACGCGCTCTGTCAGTGGACCATGCCCGTGGCCCTCCGTCCAGAGGTCCGCCTCAGTCAGTGTCGAAGGATCCCACTTCGGCGCGGGCGCAGCGAAGGTATACGCCGGCTCTGCGCCGTCTTGACCCGTGAGCACGGGCGGGAGGCGGCCTGCGTCCTGGTCCTCCCACACATCGAGGTAGTGCCGCCCAAGCTTGGGGAGTATGTACGGCTCCACCTCGTCGCCCGTGTGCTCGAGGAACCCGACGTCCTCCTCGCGGATGTTGCGTATCCAGGGCTCGATGCTCGTGTAGAAGGTGGTCACTGTGACTTGGGACGGCTGTTTGCTTTTGCTGAAGTCGTCCATGACTTCGGTGGGCTTGCTTGGCCCGGGTATTGGGGCTGGTGGTATCGGGGGACGGGGAAGTAGAAGGGGATGTGGGGGTGGAAGGGAAAAGTCAGGGCCTGTCTAGGGTCGCGTGGAAGATGCGTCAGTACTGAGTGTACAGGGGCAGAGAGGTACTCACTTTCTGCGATGGCTGGGATGAGGAAGCAACAGACTTCTGAGCTTTTACGGGAGGTGGTGGGGGCTGTACATATATAGTTACAGGAGGCGTTTGTTTCCGAGGGCGTTGATCTAAGGTGGCGTAAAATAAAAAAATGTGACTAGGTAGTGTGGCTTTTTTCGTACCACGTTCGGCATCACTATCCTCAAAATCGCGTTTCCGCTTCTTTTTCTTCTTCTTAAGGTCATCGACGTTACTGAAAACGGCATGTTTGGTAAACGACCGGAGAAAGCAAAAGGAATCCTCTTACGATCTATTGCGAGGGTCCACAGAAGACCGGGCCGAGGCCGGTAATGATGATATTGGCTGCTGCGATGACAGACGAGGTTTTGAAGATTGCCCGTGGTGGGAGCCAACCGATTGGTTGTCATCTGCCTCCAATTGAGGTGTAACTGCAACATTTCGTGGGCGCAATGTAAGAGGCATGGTTAAGTGCCACAGGTCGAAATTCGACAATAAATGTTGGAATTGTCGGTGGCATGGTCACAAAGAGGACATTGACCATTAAGAAAGCAGAAGAAACCGTTGATTTCCATTGAAAAATGCCATAAAACGGGAGCAAATGATGATTCAGACGAGATGCTAAATGTCAGAAATGATTCGACGCGTGCCAATAAAAAAGCACGTACAGTCACGTTCCCTTTTAACCTTGTCTATCGCTTTCGCCTTCCCCTTCTCCTTCTCCTTCATGCGCCGCATCGACTCCTCGATAGCTTTAAGATCCTCTCTGGCCTTTTTTGAACGCCTGAGTGTCGCAGTGCGAAGTTCCTTGAGCTCATCGTGGAGCAGTTCAAGTTCAGTAGTCGATGGTATGGATTCCGGAGCCTTCCTAAGCAACGATGACTGAAACGGAGGCGCCGAAGGAAATGGATGCAGTTTAGACGACATTTGTCGCTAAGGTGGGTCCAGCGTCGGTCTTGAGCTAGAATCGCCTGCCCCGGGCGACACCTGTGGCGCAAAGACCGGATGAAGGGAAATCAGAGCAAAATGTGCTAAGTGTTCCCAGTATTTAGAGACCACCGCGGTCGTGATTCGAAGTCGGGAACAGGGTGCGAACAACTTGACATCACGTTCATTTCACACGACAATTACAATATTTACAAAATATTAGTAAATAAACTCTTGTATGTATGTTTCTCTGTCAAGTCTTGCACTAAGCCACCATGAACTCCCAATCGCCTGGACGGGGCTCTAGTCTACTCGATGATGATATAGAAATGAATAGCCTCCAGGGTGCTCAGCAGCAGCAGCCACGTCAAAGTGGCCTTGACTTCCATGATGACGACGACGACGAAGAAGACGAAGGAGACAGCGTAGAGGATATTAATGAGGCTCTTCTGGGTTCTCAGAACCGCTACAAGGCAACTAGGCACCTCTACAATACAGCAGGCGACCTCTGGCCACAAATTCAGAGCATAGTCATTGAGGTATGTTGACCACTATGTGGAGGCTAATCCGTTTACGCGTGTCGTAGCTCATTCACAATTCAACAGAGTGCACCGACGCTTCTGTTCACTACAATAGGTCTCTTATTTACGGGAAAGCTCTTGGATAGAGTCTCTGTGCGTGTTATTTCAAGTTGACGTTGCCTTTATGGCTCAACGTTGTATTAAAGCACTGGCCGGCCATGAAAGAGGTCCATCAACTCATCATGATCATACCCGTCATTCTCAACCTCAAGGGAAATCTCGAGATGAACCTCTCTGCACGTCTCGGTACAGCAGCCAACGTCGGTGAACTGGACGACCCCATTCTTTGCCGTTCCATCATCCTCGGGAACCTGTCTTTACTTCAAGTGCAGGCCGCAGTCGTCTCGTTCATCGCAGCATGGATCGCGCTTACTCTGGGAATCATGCTCCCGCAAGCAACTCTAGAATCAGTGCCTGTACATTCGAACAGCCCGCCCGTGACAGCTCGTGCAGCGCATCACTTTCTCGAGGCGGCTCTGTTATCGCCCCGCAGGCCTATAGCCCTGCCCAAGGACAACTATAGTACATTCACCCTTAGAAAGTCAGTTTCACGATACCTTCATCTTGAAACTTTTCTCATGTATGTTTATAGACTTATAATGGTGGCCTCGACTGGCATGACAGCTGCCTGTTTGTCGAGCATAGTCCTCGGGTCATTCATGTGCACGCTCATCGTCATGTGCCGACGGTATGGGCGTGATCCAGGTACCTGCTAGTTCTCCTCACCACTTGCACATTTAACGTTCTCCCAGATAACATTGCCCCGCCCGTCGCCTCCTGTTTAGGTGACCTGGTCACTTTGCTATTCATGGGCCTTGTGTCTGCGGTACTCATCGGTATCATCGGCACCCCCATACCCTTCATCCTCGGCATTCTCGTAGTGGTATTCGCTACCTTCTGTTTCTTCGTTACTATCCGCAATCCCCATGTGAGGCGGCTTCTTTCTCAAGGATGGCTCCCGCTTTTTGGTGCTATGATTATTAGCAGTGGGACTGGCATCGTGCTTGATAGATTCGCCAGCCGGTATGAAGGCTTCGCACTTCTTGCTGTTGTGATTAGTGGTACGTTGTTCAAATCTACATCAATCCAAGTCAAGCATTGACTTATTTCATTCAGGTTTACCAGGAAGCGTCGGCTCTATCCTGATATCTCGGTTATCGACATCCCTGCACGCCGCAGTTTTGACATTCAATCCAAGTGCGACACTCAATTCCAGTAGACGAGGAATTCCCGAGCCCAGCACACGACTCGTCATGATAACCCTCCTCCTCGTGACCCTCCCCATAGAAATTATATTCCTCTCCATGCTGCGCGCCCTCGGCTGGCTGCATCTCCCCTTTGTATTTGTTGCCTTCTCCGTCGTGTTCTTTTTCTTCGCTGTAAGCCCCCTCCTTGCACCCACCTCTTCACCTTACTAACGGACTGAATTGCTAGGTGTTCATATCGCTGTTCATTGCAAAAAGTCTCACGAGCTTCCTATGGTCGAAAAACCGAGATCCGGACATGTACGCCCTGCCTATCCATTCAGCGCTCATGGACCTTGTGGGACAGCTCCTCCTCGCCATATGCTTTGAGATCGTGCAGCTCTTCACAAATGTTAAGTCCCAGTCTGTCTAAAAGGGACTCCATACCACGACCCACTTTATCACTAGACTTCATGAGGAACTCAACCTCACCAATCCTATCTCATGTACTTATATTACCCCTGCATTGGCATTGTACACCCCTCATGTTTATTTGCTAATTGTTAACACCATCAACCCCCCCCCTCGCTCATCGCTCGTCCTCAGTGTGCCGCTTCCGAAGCTGAGGGCTCGTCGCAGGACATCGAGAAGCCCTTGAACCACACGTATTGATCCGTCGGCGTTGCGTAGCGAGGCTCGTGGCCGCCGAAGAACGAACTGTGGAAGGAAAGAAGGATGGCGTGAGTTCCAATGCCGCGTGAGAAAGGGAACCTTGGCTATGTTTACCTGAAGAACAACCCTTTAAATCCAACGGGTCCATCCTGAGCATGGGATTGGACCGATATCACCGCATCATCGTCATCGGCCAAGAAGGAGAGCGGGGCTGTGGGCTGTGGATCGTGAGCCGGAAATGGTGTCGCTGACGCCGAGGCAGCCGAAGTCGAAGTAGCCTGAAACGCCCACCCGTGCTGAGCCTCGTAGACTTGCTGCACTACTCCGCCACTGGTTACTGTAGGAGCTGGATCCGCACGTCCCGTTTCCGGTGCTCGTCCTAAGATACCATCTAACAGCGTCCCGATGAGCCCGCCGAGGCCGCCTCCCTTGTGCGCGGTGGTCGTCGGCTTGTCGAACGAATCCCGGTAGAAGATGTCGTTGCGCTCGATGACACGTTGGCCGTTGACATCGAGGGTGAAGCACCCGTCCTGTTTGCCTGGCGTGTTGAGCTCCACCATCTGTTTGACCGTCGTCCATCCGCCCGCCACCCACTTGTACGACCCACGCCCTATCGAGAAGCCATACGCCGCGTCACACATGGATTGCGGGTCCCCACAGAGCTCCTGTGTCTGTTTGTCCTTCGGCGCATACTGTATGATATAACGCATCAGTCAATCGTTTCCTGGCATGCAGGAAAACATCAACGTACGAGGTACATCTCCCCCTTGCCCTCCTTACGCCACATCAGCCTCGTGCTCCAACAATCCAGCGCCGCGTTCCCTCCAGAGCACCCCGCATGCCCGCCATACAGCCCGGGCATCTTCCCTCCAAGGACCCAGTTGAAGTCATCCGGGAAGAACACACTGTACTCGAGCGTCACCCTGCGCGCGTTTGTGAGGTCGAGGGGCGAAGCGTAGAACTGGGCACCGCCAACGGGCCGCTGGGCAGGGTTGACAGAGCCTGTGGGGTAGTAGAGCTGGATGACGGAGCCGTTGTCATCCCATGCTGCGAGGGACTTTGAGGATGGAGACGAAGAAGGGGGCACGTCGGAGACGGTGGAGGCAGCCATGCTGGACGGGACGCCCTGGACCACCTCGAGGTTCTGGCGCCCGCCTGAGAACGCGGAGATATTGAAGGAGCTGAGGTCCTCCATTTTTTCGGGGGCTTTCCACTCTGACATGGAGTACTCGGAGCTCTGGGACGTTTCCGAAGGAGAGGAGGCTGGCACGGTGATGGTTAAGGTTTCGGTGATTGTTAGTGTGAAGACTATCGGTGATTGAGGAGCTGGGTTCGTGGGGGAGGCGTCAGGGGCGCTTTGTATGGCGGGTATGGGTATGAATGCTGGCGGGTGAATGTTGGGTGTTGGTGGTATCGCCGCGGAGAGGACTGGTGACTCTGGTGCTGTTGGGGGGCTGTTTGGTTCGACGACAAGAGACTCTGCTTCTGGCATCCATATTGCAGTTGATGCAGAACCTATTAGTGTTGCGGACGCGGCCCCAACCTGTCCTGAGGCCACCACAAGCGACAAAGTAGACATGGGCGCTCACTACAGACCCATGAAATTGGTGGCTGACAAGTTATAGCTTCTTTTTATTCTCGACTTGCCACTGGTTATAATTATTCAGTCTGGAAAGCAGTCAGCCGCGTCTCACTCTGCCTATTTATGTCCTTCCGTAGAGCTGGCAGACCTGCTGCGCTCCTTTGTCCTTTTGCCAGTGTACATTTAGATATATCACTTACTCCTATGTTACTGTATGATATTTTTGGTGCGACACAATCAAAGTTCGGTGTTGAGTACGGTGATCGAGACTCGATGATCTCACCTTGATCTCACACGTGGCACATAGTTGAGCCTTTAAATTATCTCAATGGCTTGGCATCCAAAGCTTCCTTCTCCCTAACCCCCACTTCCAATGACGACTGCAGTTAATGTGCCTACAAGGACCAGAAAACTTCGGAGCCTTCAGCACATGGCCTGAACGCCATCAATAGATGATCAACAAGATGAGACATGATTATTTACAGCCGGCACAGCCCTTTCTTTCCCTTACCAGTGAGGATTTCCCAAGAAATTTGGATCTTTCCCTTCTAAAAGTCGAACTGGGGTGCTCGTCGTATTGATTGTACTACACTATCTACTTCGAGGAGCACTATCTGGATATTCTTGAGGAAGTAGATGTGACAAGACTACAACACTTACTCATCTGGTCCCAATCCAATCTGAAGGTGAGCGACCCATGAGGCCCAAGGCACCTATTTCTGGTTTATAACTAAATATCAGCTAGGCCGTTCGTGATCCGCTGTCAATCAGCTGCACTGGTACGAACGTGCGCGCTGTGCAACTGGTACTCGGTATACACAGTCCCCAGCCATGAACACGAAACCAGCATCCACATCCATATCCCAACCCCATACATTTCAAGTTATCGGACATGCTGGGATGCGCACGACCGCCGACGGATCCCTCCTTATTAAACCTGCCTTCCCCGCAGAGCTTCAGTTCTACCAAATTCTCGTAAAGGACCCATACCTCGCACCACTGCGCCAATTTATACCCAAATTCTTTGGAACATTACCACCAGAGGATATGAGCCTTAAAGAGAAGGCTATCCAATGCGGCGGCCTCCCTATACCACCAGGCCGAACGCAGTCTTTGATTCTAGAGAATCTTTGCAACGCGTTCAGCAAACCTAATACCCTTGATGTGAAGCTTGGCACCGTATTTCATGATAATATGGCGGACCTAGAGAAGGTGCTGAGGAGGCAGAAGACATCGCGAGAGACTACGTCGCTGAAGACGGGGGTTCGACTCACTGACTTCCAGGTACGAGAACGCTACGTTCATCCGCATTTGTCGGAAGATCGTCCATCATGCCAATGCTAATGGAGAAAATACCTTCAGGTGTACGATAACGCAAGTTTAGAACCAATCTGCACACCAAAGTCGTACGGCAAGGCAATCAAGGTGTCGGAATTGGCCCAAGGGTTTGCTAAGTGCTTCCCAGTCCATGGTGAACCGTCGTCATCATCGACGCTGGGCCTTCCTCGGCGTCTTTTAATTCCTATCCTCCGTGGACTTCGAGACTCTGTCGAGCGCATCCGCGAAACCTATTCTCTCCTGGAGATGCGTATAGTTGGCGGTAGTCTCCTGATTATGTACGAAGCCGATTGGAACCTAGCCGAGGAAGGCCTCAAGCGGACACCACTACGACCATTGGACCATGGCCGCAAGGAGCAAAGGGCTACTGGCCGCCTTCCATACACCGTTAAGCTGGTCGACTTTGCACATACTTGCGTAAGTCCTGGGATGGGTCCCGATGAAGGCGTTCTGCTGGGACTGGATACAATGGTGAGGTTGCTAGAGGGGAGGATAGTAGAACTAGGCGATCTTTCGAGTACTTGAACGTGCATGGCCAATATATAGGATGACTGGTGATGTAGGCTTACCATGATGCGAACGCTTCTTTTTGGCTTTTTCCCACTGCTAGCAACCCGGGCCAACCAACTGAAGCACGTTCCATTCCTCCAAATCTCTGTCTAAGCCTCTGTGGCTCTTGCTCACTTCCTTTGCCGAATCCCTTGGTTCAAGTAGTTGCGACAATGCGCCGTTTGCGAACGTCAGTCCCAAGCAGAGATGACGCGAATTTTTCGCTCCGAGTACATATGAACTAAACACATTCAAACTATTATACCGAGCAGTGTCGATCGGTCTTGCTGCATGGGACATGCCTGTTGACTTGCCGAATTAGAGAATTGGCGATCAAGCGGGACTGAGAATATATCTCGGTCGTTATCTATACAGTATACTGACACAGGCCGCCTTCTATCCACATTTATATTACACATGTTGTTACAGAGAACCCAGTTTATGACTATATATAGACCCCCTTGCTTGGTAGTGCTTTCAACCACTGTGACCTACGTCGCTCGAGTACTGTGGTGGTATAATGACGGCACTGCGCAATCCATCTGAGAGTTCGCGGTGTTGGTCCTCCAGCGCAAACAGTCGTTCTCTCAGAAGCGTGACTTCTTCTTGCACAGACGTCCCTGCCGTGCCCATCGTCCCAACCGGATCCCCTCTCTCCAGATCACGTCTAAAGTCCAGTGTGGGGAGTGACTCGGAGATCTGTCTGATTCGAGCCTCAACCTTCTCATCAGATGCCTGCTCAGCTCGCTCTGTAATCAATAGTGTGTGAGCAAATGCAATAGATAATCTTCTAGACGTGACATACCCCGCTTGTTCGGACGCCGAGCATCGGGGTGATCCGGAATAAATGGTATTGCGTCTGTTTCTTGAGATCGAAGACGCAGCCGACGTCGGCGCCACCACCAAAGAAAGAAGACGGTCAAGAGTACCAAAAATGCAAGCGTTCCAACAAGCACTCCGGCCACGAGAACGCCAGCGGGCCCTTTCTTCTTTCCTTCAGAGGCAGAAGGAGCATTGCTTGAAGTTGGTATTCCTTGTCCGACGCTATTGGTACCTGTAGGTACAGCCGAAGTTTCGACCCCACTCTGCGATGGACCGCTGTCGATAGTTGAAGAAGGGATATTCGATGCGGAAGATCCTGACGTTGAGACTCCCGTGTCGGTAGTAGAGGTGGGAGTGTTGGCACTCGTAGTGTCTGTTGCAAGAGAGGTGGGGAGCGTAGTGTCTGTCGAAAGAGAGGTGGGGATCGTAGAAGTTAAGGTCTGAGTTGTACCAATAGTACTTGAAGCATGTGAGTATTGAACCTGGCCGTCAGCGTATGAGCAAATGGCCTACGAAGTGGTTGTTGTCATTGTGGGTATTAGTCTCACTGTCTTGGTTGTCGGTGGGGTTGATACGAGTGTCGAGCCTTTTGATATCATTACGATGGAGCTCGAAGCGAGAAGGTTCCCGCTCTTCCTACGGCGAATCATCAACATTTGCTTGTGTGGTAATGTCAATCTTTTCAACTCACGAATCAAAAGCTCTTACAAAACAGGCCGCCCTAAAAGTATGTCAATATAATCATGATTTTATACGATGTGTGGATATGCTGACGGGAGTTTCAGGTCACTAGAAAGGAGGCTTGGGATTGAGACATGACGTAGAGAAGATGCCCGCGTGTTGATGCCAGTTTGAGTAAAGATGTTGTAATTGGGTAGCGTTGTGCAGAATCCAACTTTAAGATCAAAGTTTTCAGGGTCACCCGATGAAGAAGTCCAAGATATTGGTAGAGAGTCCCCAGGAAAAGAGGAATCTGGGTTTGACAGCTGTAGACTTATAGTTGTAGTGAAAATGGAAAGGAGTACCCTGCAAGTGGTCTAATCGTAAGTAACTGACGACTGCTAGAGAAGCCTACTCACAGTTGAAGGCTGCACACACCTACCCCGCGGTGTAGAGCCATAACAAATATGGGATCAGGGAATACAACATGTTGAGGAGCTATTTAAGAGGGAGGCTGAGGCGTCTATCGATCGAAATTCCATCTTGAAATCAAGGTATTCAGTCAGAACGACGACCATCGCGATATTACAGTTTGAACGGGATGTGCCATCTGTCTAACATCATGTTACGATGGTGTAAAATGGCTAGAACGAGAACAAGATTTCTGATGATAGAATGATGTAAGCCTCATCAACTCTGGGAGTGGGGTGACACATGCCATCGAGCTATAAGGACCATGCGATGACTCGGGGAAGCAACCAAGGCAGCAGGTAACCAGGCAATGATCTTCACTTCGACAACAATATGATTCATTAACGAAAAATTGTTGGCAGTCGTATAGTAGAAGTTGAGTAGAAGCACTCAATACACATATCGCGGATCACGACACGCCGCCGGAGGGAGGAAACAAGAACGTCGTCGGTCCTCACAGGCTACTTAAGTTGAGTATCCAGGCGGCGGCCGTGAGCCAAACAACTGATCCTCAAGATCCCGTTGCTGGACCTCTAGCTCTAGTATCCGTCGTCGTAGGAACTCCATCTGCTGCTCTGCGGACTCACTTCCGGAAGAAATCTCGCTCACGACAGACGGCCCTCCCACAATGCTCGCACGCCTGCGGTTTACCTCAGTCTGCAGCAAGTCCCGTTGCTGCTGGGCGGCTGCTTTCTCACTAGAAATCTGAGCGAGACGACCTGATTGAGGTGGATCAAGAGCGTGTCTATGATTAACGAGAAAATTAAACTTACTATTTTTTTCCGAAGGCTGAACATAGTTCTCATCGTGGGCGAGAGGTACAATCGCAGGAGGGGGAGGTGGCCGGCGTTGCTGACGTAGGTAGATAACAAGGAGGCCTATCAGGATCCCAAGAACGGCCAAACCGCCTATCACACCTCCGACGATGGCTCCGATTGGCGCCTTTTTCTTGCCTTGTGATGTGGGAGCTGTTGGCTGGGCAGGAAGAGTATCCGATGGTGCCGGAGAAACAAGGGGCAACCCAGTGTTTGTCTCTGATCCACTCGAGATGTAAGTCCTTGTCGAATCTGAGCTCGAAGAAGATGGCGAGTCTATGGCCAGGGTTGATCCTGAAGTGGTCACAAAGGTAGAAGGATTTGTGACTGGACCAGTAGGGTCCTGAGTATTCCCTTGAGATGTTGTCGGAAGAGGCCTAGAGAATATGATAAGTAAAACATCCTGAACTTCAAAGGAAAGACATACGCCCGGGTCGTAAAAGTAGAAGTATTTGCAGGAGCTATAGTTGCCGATGTGGGTTTCGATGAAGATGTTGTTTGCCCAGATGTGATGGTGAGTGGGTTCCCAGCGAGAGGAGTACCAGTGTCCGCCGTATCATCTCTGAGCAAAATAATATTTAGATGCCTGTATGGTCTACTCGAGCCTTGGCTCACATTCTTTTGGCCTGTAGAGCACAGGTTATACTAGAACACAAGTAAGTATTCAGAACCGAACGAGGAAAATATTGGCCAGCTCACGGAAAAGAACCAAGTGCACGGGCTTGAGGTGGTAGTTGAAAAGATAGTGAATGGCTCGCCGAGTTTGTATTGACGTCTTCGTTGGTCATACCAAGAAATTGGTTGCCTCCACATTCTGTGATATATAGGTTGAATGTAGGTGGATCTCCAGAGTCGACTGTCCAAGTCACGACTACGTTTGAATCCAGAGGTACACTCGATGGGCTAGAGAGCTTGAGCCCATGAATTTCCTGGAACAACCATGGCAGAATACTGTCGATAGGTGAGTTAACGAGTCTACGATCCCCATAGAAAATCATACACACAGAGAACCAATGAAATGAGGCCTCGGTATTATCATCTTCGAGAGTGTCCACGGGCTCCAGAGGGCGAAGAAACAACCTTGCCGGATCTTTAGGCATTGCTGATTGTGCCAGGAAAGGCAAATGTATAGTGGCGTTGAGCACGTTGATGGGAGTGACAGTTGCCATTGAGGGCGTTTGAGCGCTGTCATCAATATTGGCTCCAATCACGCATGACCATCAGCGTTAAAGAACTTTTATGCTTACAATTTTGCCTCGCAGCACGGCCTTGTGTATAAATCTAAAAGGTTCTAACAATATGTAAGTATGTGAAGCCAGACTAGGTTCCTAGATCTATGTAAACCAGACATATGGATATGGATGTGGATGGGTTAGATATTACGGGGTAGGGATACGGTGTTGAAACGAGTGTCAGGGTCTGTAATGACGTGGGTACATAGTGTGATTATCTGGTATGCGGCTAGAACGGGATATGTCTGGGTATGCACGCGGAAATCAAAATATCCGTGTGTGGGGTGGAAGATGGCCATGAATGCTTCGAGATTAAGGTAATAGCAGAAGAGGAGAGGACGTCAGCGGGATATGCTACAAGAGAATGTGGATGAAGAGCAATGCGTTGTTGAGGTATAGAAATGCAGGCCATGATAAGTATGTATCATGAGATTTTTCGAATGAAGAGTCGGATTCATTGGGTCGCGATCAACGACACAGGAAGTTCCCCAAGCCAGGTGGCGGTGATAGTCTGGATGAGAACCAGCCCCGGTCACTACCAAAGCTGAGGCGGCGTTTGTTCGCCAAAACACCGCGGTCTTGCACCCGAACGCTGATCGGTAGGTCCATCGCGAGAGTGAACTCATCCTCCGTGTACTTGTCGAAACCACCATAGCCCGAAATGTCTACCTGACTGACGTTCAGGTTGACATCAACCTCCGTGTAGACGGGTGGTTGTGAATAATCATCCTGGACCGTTGACAGAGGCTGGCACAGGAGGGAAGAAGCTCCGAGCTGTGGCGAAGCTGGTCGCTCGGGGAGGAGCTCAGTGGGCGGAGGTACGCGTAGGCGATGCTTGTACATGCTGTTGGTGCGCACCCGAGGACGCAGCTGTGGCCTCTCGATTTCAAAGGAAACGTGCATAGCACCTCCATCGCCCTGCGATGACTCGTCGTAGTCGTCACATTGGACCCCGCCTTCTAAGTCAATCTCGAAACCATCGAACTGGAGCTCGAGTTCTCGTCTGTCGAGGAGGGCGTCTTCGTTGTCCTCACCATCTTCCTCTTCACTGACTGGGAAAAGCCTCGTGGTCATCATGCACCTTGGCTCTCGCTTCAGCCTCAACTCCATCCTATCGTACTCTTCGAACTCTAGTCGCCGTTGTATGGGCTCCTCGGGCACATATTCGTAGTCGTCGCTTGACCATGATCGCTGGGCCAATGGCGAGCTGCTGAAGACCATCGACATCCCAAGATCGACGTGCTGGCTACGAGTGCCACCAAGTAACGACTGGTTCAACCACGCCCGACGTCGGCTGCGGATTTCGAGCAGATGATGATGGTGCTTGATATCCTCGGCGTCTTGTTCTTGACGAGACTCATCAATAGCCTGAAGCCTGCGAAGACGGCCTGCTAGTGCTGCGTGCTGTGCGTACAGCTCGTAGTTGCTCCCCGAGAGGAGTCGTCGTGGTGAACGGGATACGTGGCTGTGGCGCTTCGACGGGTAGCTCGGGGGGGCAAATTGTGTCTGGGGGGATATGGGAGTATGCAACGAGCTTCCGTCGGTGTCCGTCATGAAAGTCTCGCCGTCGTCGTCGGATACTGACGGGGTTGATGGCAATGACTCTGCGGTGATAGAGAAAAAGTCAGACTCGTGGGGGTGCTGGAAGAATGTGCCTGGCTCGGCTGAGCCACCAGCATCCCGTACGAGATGCGCCATAGTTTCCGTCGCCCTCCGGAGCATGCTCTGGATTATCCATGTGGTGTATCCTCCTCGAGGGAACCGTTTAGACAGTTCAACTAAAGCATATCGACGAAAGGCATCCACTAGGTCCGAACGAGCTCTCCGACGGCGATCGCGGGGCGAGACGGTGGAACAAGGTATCCTCTCGCTGATGGGCGTTGGCGGTGGTGACGGGAACCGGGAGTTGGAGGAAGGAGAGTAAAGGGGGATAATGGACCTATTAGTCAGAGCATTTAGACGCAGTATAAAAATAACGCTGAGTTTTGTACGCACGCAACCAAGGTCATTAACAGAGACCTTTGTTTTTTATGACGTGGAGACTTCATGGCGGTGGGGGGAGGTGGTGCCTCATGGATCCTTCGTTCATATTCCAGTTCCCTTTGCTTCTCCTCCTCCAATTCCCGCTCAATAGCAAGGGATTCGTTTACGTCCCGTACCACACCCTCTAGCACCCGTACACACTGTGTTCCCGCAAGGGGCCACCGTTCCATTGAACCGTCCACGAAATGACACGAAGTAATATTCGTCGAAAGATCAAATGTGACTTCCTCCAGCAGAGCAACTATACCTGCAGCCTTGTCCAGAGCATGGGCGGACGCAGGAACTTCCAGTTCATCGAGCTGTAAATTCTGCACGTGCGATATCCATGTTGGAGGGTTCGGAAGGGACTCAAAGTCCTCAAAGGCGACTGAGAAGACGACTGCAGCCAAGTGGGCATTGGTCACACGAGGAACGATGTTCACAAGCATAGTGCTCCTTTATGACAAGGCGAAGTGCTCGTGTGTTGGGCAGTGAAGCAATTAAGGAACCAACAAGCACGAAACGGGTCTATCCAAGTCGTGACAGTTTGCACGAGAAAAGTCGAGAAAATTTCCAGTCAATTGCAAGACTTGGATAGCGAACCGTGGGGGTGGGTGAAGGGGGGAGAAAGAGGGAAAGATTGAGACCCAGGGTCCCCGCATGAACTTAGCCCATAAACACTGATGAGGCGAACTAACCGAACTAAATTTCGTTGGGTCGTTCGCAAAGCTAACCAAACGGAGCTATTACTATTAGTTTGTTAAGTGCCAGCCACCGCTGTCAACTCCATATCGATGACGTGACTCACGTTTAGCTCAATACGACGTTTCTTACTCCTACGACGTACTTGACTGATTGATGTCTGGCCTCAAGAGGACACTTTCTACGCGCTCTACGCGCCTCACAGCCCTCGCTAGCCCATATCATTCAGGGGTGACTCTCTTTGAGTCTGATGTGGGCCCTGCGACATCACCGCGACGTTCGAAGCGAATCAAAATGGAGACAAAGGCTGAAGTATTGGAAGTTGATATTACTCGAGAGGAGGCTGAGGCACTGCCTGTTACTTCTGGCCATGGGTCAAACCCCACTTCTAAGAAAGTGACAAACAAGTCTCCTCGAAAACAGAAACCCATACAGCACACTCTGGCCGTCCCGCATCCTGCGCCAGAAAGATGGAGAGAGACATATGATACGATAAAGCAGATGCGGTCACGTATTACGGCTCCAGTCGACACGATGGGATGTGACCAAGCGCAGTGGAAAGAAACTGACCCGAAGGTGCGTCGAACTCTTGGTCGCCTCCCGCTCGGCATGCTGGCTTACCATTCTTTCACTCTTAGAACCGCCGTTTTGCTACCCTGATCTCATTAATGTTATCATCACAAACAAAAGACGAAGTAACCGATGCAGCTGTTGCAAAACTTCGAGCTGCAATTGGAGGCAGCCTAAGCGTAGACGCCCTAATAGCTGCAGACGACGTGTCGATTTCTGAGGCCATTGGCAAGGTTGGCTTCTGGCGCCGAAAAACAGAGTGCGCGATATTCCCTGATACTCGACCTATGAACTTACAGAGAATTAGATACATTAAAAAAGCTGCACAACGGCTTCGAGATGAATTCGACTCTGACGTGCCGAAGACTGTTGATGAACTATGCTCTCTACCAGGCGTGGGTCCGAAGATGGCGTTTCTGGCTTTGCAGGTCGCATGGAACCTGTGAGAGATACCCTCTACGTGTTGTACTCCTGACTGACCAGGACTTTAGAAACGTCGGCATTGGCGTGGATGTCCATGTCCACAGAATAACGAACCGGCTTGGTTGGCACAAACCCCCAACGAAGAACCCAGAGGAGACAAGGTACGTCTCCTGACTTTATCAGCCGACCTCATTCAAATCGTATACCACTCAGATTGAATCTACAATCATGGCTCCCGACAGAACTTCATCCCGACATCAACCACATGCTTGTTGGGTTCGGCCAGGTATATCTCGTCTTGCCGTTTGTAGTTGGGTCTTTTTCTCAAGCCACTACAGGTTGTCTGTGTCCCTGTGGGGCCTCGATGTGACCTGTGCGACTTGAGCACCACAGGCCTCTGTCCCAGTGTGCAAAAGACGTCCAATACCAAGTCACGCAAGGCCGTCACTCTCGCTCCAGAGCCCTCTTCTTCGATGTCTCTACCTAAACTGGAGATCGAAGTCGAAACCGAAGAATCAAAGTCCACTCTGTACACCATGCCACCTTCACCTTCGAAAATAAAGAGCGAGGAGATGTGGTAGTCACCAGGTTAGCCACACGTATGGTGTGGCGGGTTGATACGTATGGCACTCATACAGGGTTCGCGTTGGTGCACATGTTGATGATATAGAGTAGGAAGAGGTATATGATCCTCCCTTATGCTTTTCGCTTCTCTGTGCACCCGTGTTAACGCCAGGGCCAGCACTTGACATGCAATCAAACCCAGTGGCGTCGGTCCTTCTAGCTCAATTCTATTGAACTAGGTACATTTCACAACAGAAGGAGACAAAACTGAATGGGGGCTGGAGTCGGCGACTGAGTGGTGAATAATCTAATCTAAGTACTTGTAATCTAATCAGAAATCTAAGATATTTTGTATAGAACCAAAGGAACGTGCTTCCTGAGTCAGTGTACCCCATCATGTCCGCGAGTGTTGTGCGATCTGTACTGACCATCGCAGGTTCAGACTCTTCTGGCGGTGCTGGTATTCAAGTAAGTAGGTTATTGAGTTAAATTGTCTCACCCTCGACGTTGTACAGGCAGATCTGAAAGCAATTGCTGCACATGGTTGTTACGGCACAAGCGCGATAACTGCACTGACTGCTCAGAATACCAAAGGTGTACAGGCAATACAACCTACCCCGCCGACCTTTGTTGGACAACAGGTGAGTAGAGGATGTACCAAAGCAATGTGCTGCCCTCATCAAAGGTCGACAGATTCATTCAGTTCTCGACGACATTGAGACACATGCAGTCAAGACTGGCATGTTATACGACGGAAATTGTATCCGGGCGGTAGTTGAAGCATTCATAACGCACTACTCCGCGTCAAACCTCCCACCTATCATTTGTGACCCCGTATGCGTATCCACTTCAGGCCACAGTCTTCTGGTTCCCGCGGCGGTTCAAGTCCTAGTCGACGAGTTGTTCCCGATCACAACGCTCATTACACCCAACAAATCCGAAGCGGAACTACTACTTTCTCATAGAGGTGTTCCTTCACAAATTGAAACGATACAGGACATGGTCGTCGCTTCAAAGAGCCTGCTCCGCTATGGCTCGCAGGCAGTTCTAGTCAAAGGAGGGCACGTAATTACGTCGATGCAAGATGTGAAAAATCTGTCTCAAAATTTCCCCAAACTCGACTTCGTATATTTCGGACTTCCCTCCAACAACATGGAAATCCTACAGGTAAGCGGGACACTGGACCCGAAACTCGTGGCAGACGTGCTTTGCGATTCGGAGAATGATGAGACCACTGTCTTTGTACGACCGCACATAACCTCCACGAGCACGCACGGAACCGGATGCACACTGAGCGCGTCCATCGCAAGCTTACTCGCCCGCGGCTCTAACTGTGCGTCAGCCTTCTATACCTCGTCACGCGCCCGTCCTAGACTTCCCTTTCAGTGAAAGAGGCTGTTGGAGAGGCTGTCGTGTACACATATCATGCGATACAGACAGCTGAGCCCATCGGCCATGGTAATGGACCGCTGAATCACTTCCATGCGGTGGCGCCAAAACTGATACCTCGGTATGGTCCATTCCATTCAAAACAAGATTTATCTGACTTTCGTTTTCATGTGCGGCAGTGCATCACACACGGATCCTTATCCCTTCGTGCGACTACTCATACAGCGCAACTCGCTAGAATGGAAAGAATACGTTGAACATGACTTTGTCAAACTCTTGGGGCGTGGAACATTACCACGCAAGGCCTTCATCCACTTCATGATGTCAGTGCTTAATGTACCCTGATAGTGACATACTGACGCTCGTGAATCACAGCCAGGACTATCACTACCTCAGATACTACGCACGCGCATACGGGTCGGTGGCACCCTATCACTCTTTCTACAGTGTACTGACAACAGGTAGACTACTTGCGGCGAAGAGTTCGTCGTTCAAAACGATAGGCAATGCCACCCAAACTATTCTGAACATCATTGCGGAGATAGAAACGCATAAAAATTTCTGCGCCTCGTTCGGGGTCTCTGAGGAGGAGTTCGAGAACACACCAGAGGGGGCAGCTACCACCGCTTACGGCGCGTATCTGATCGATATTGGTCTGCAAGGTAAGCGAGAGCGTTCCATTCCAGCTCCCTCTTACACAATTATATACAGGTGATAGCACAAAACTATTGATGGCCCTTCTTGCGTGCCTCCTTGGGTACGGGGAAGTGGGCCTCTGGCTGAAGAAAGAGGCGGCACTCCAAGACAGCTGGGTCATCACGGATACGAATCCGTACAAGAGGTGGATGCACGATTATTCTGGTGATATGTATCAGGGCGCAGTCAAGCTCGGTCTTGGTAAGTGTTGATGACCATGCAAAATTTCTCAAAGATGTTCAAGTCTTCATAGCCTTAATTGAAACTCGGGCAGCTGAGGACCCACCATCACCTGCACGGCTTGCGGAGTGGGTGCAAGTTTGGGAGCGGTGTACAAAGTTTGAAAGGGGATTCTGGGACGCAGCTATGGCTGCTGTTTGAGAACACGGGATAATTCTGCCTGACGGGAGTACGCTCTCGCTGGGAGGCATATTTGAAGGAATACATTGGGGGCGAAACATTCAATTCTTGCTATCATATCGTGAACAGTCAACTCGCGAGCCCACGCTGGTGTTCAGGATCATGCAAGGAACCATCGGCGGGCTCTTCTATGGTGTGCGGAGAACTAATTTGGGGTTCGACGTCGGAGTATGGCGGTAGCGGTTGACCTCGATCGCCTGGACCGGCTTCTCTCTGCTGTGCCTCCAGCGCCAAAACACGCCCGCCCATCCGCCCCACCATCCGTTGAAGTTGTTCCTCTGTCCCTTCTTCCAGTTGTGTGGGTGCCTGTCTTCCTAATAGGTTGTCATGGGAGTTTTCGTGAACATTGTCCCCACCACTGGTACGGCCTACAGAAGCGTATATCAACAGAAGGTTACGAGATAAGGTTGGGAAATAATATACTCGTGTTGCTTCCATTGGCTGGCGTCGAGCTTTCTTCAGGGCTGTATGCAAGGGGCTCAAGGATCGGAGCCGTTGAGCGTCGTCGTCGTATCCATAGTCGACTGATAGTGAAGAACGCGACCACAAGTGAAACACCTCCAACCGATGCTCCAACGATAGCTTCAATACTGACATGATGAGGTAGAAGCGGACCTGTACTAGAACCGGCTGTTTGAGAGGGCGAATGGTTTGGCAAATGTGGATGAAAACAAGGTTGGAGTTTCTTCTGATCCATGTGTCGAGACCGTGCTCAGCGGGATTGTTATAGAAGCAAATCCGGGATTCATTATGATACTAGATAAGGAGATCGTTAAATTGGGACCTGGTGGCGGCGTTGTGGAAGGGGTCGATGCGCTGGACGTAGTTTGATTTGCAGTGCGAGATGACCTGGGGACGGATCAAAACCACGTCTCGCAGTGTTGGGAAAACACGAACCTGGAGTTGGTCGGCGTCAGCGAGTCTGCAAGAATGGCGGTAAAATTTGAGCTCTGCGAGAGTAACTGGTGGGTACTAATATAAGAACAAATTTAAGAAGGGCGCCAGCTTTTAGATTGGAATATTCACCCATGCACTTTGCCTTCCAGATAACACGACACTCTGCACGCAGTCAATTGGTACCATATTGAACTTTCGACGGAAATATTCCAAACTCACGAGATGCCGAGATTAATTCCAGATGGCAAGGCGATGGCAAGGCAATGAAAATTTCGTCTTGTACCGTTGAGATATTGATCCTGGGTGTTAGACTAGGGAGAAGACCTTGACATTGGATGCCGAGGTCAAAAAATGGTGGGTCATGGGATTCGGATGTCCAGGCTATCCGCACAGTTGTACCGAGGTAGGTAGGACATGGTTGGGGAAAGATGATGAGCGCCTGTAAAAACGATGTGTGAGATGATGAGAAGTGCTCTAGTAATTAAGTCAACGCCGAGCAAGCACTGCGATAAAAGTGTGGAAAGAGAGAACTCACATGTTGCTTCTAAGCAATCGCAAGAACAAGCACACTGGGAACAGATGCTGTAGTTCACAGTCACGGCCAATAAGAGGAGGATCCAAACGATCAGCATGAATGCTATGAATAAGACAATTCCAGTGATTGACTTGACTCCAACACCTGTATGAGGATCTGCCCTTTATTTCTTAAGTTCACACCTTATTGTTATATTGTAACATTGAATATTGAATCCGTATGTCGAAGTTATTCGATCGAACATCTCTGTTGAGTTTTGATGGACGACAAAATAGCTATGTGGAGAAGAACCTGCGCTCATGTCGAACATATGCCAATCAGAACGGCCGCAACAATCGAATCACCGTGGTTGTATACGTACAGATCTAATTAGATAACACTTTATGACCTCGAATGTGACATTGAGATTGAGGCGTAAGTTATGGCATTCGGAAATTACCTCAGAGTGAAATCGGCGTTCGATGGGCGGAAATACAACGTCCGCCCGTGCCCCGGTCGGCTCTGCGGGGGCGGGCTTGAGGATGTGGTCCATGCACTAATGATATGCCCGCATCCTATGGTGGTAGAGCCTGTCAGAAAGGCATTCTACCAATAGATAGATCTTACATTGCCCAACGTGACTTCCGCTCGTGCTTCTCTGCTGCCCCACTACAGTTACTGTGAGAACTGCTCGCTCAGAGGAGCACGATAGCACTCCTCGCAAAATTCGCATATGATACATTGGAGAGCTTCTACGCAGATCCAATCATAACATCTGATGGAATATTATTAGCAGGCAACTAGAAAGTTCAAAACTTTAAAAAACATACCAGCATGCACGCCAAGACGAAGATTCATGCGTGCGCCTGTTGAAGAATCCTGGATGCCGGAGAGTGATGTCGAAGTCTGGGGACTGACTTTCGACTCCCACTGGGTTTTATCCACGACGTCCCGTTGTAAGAGTTGGGGATTCTGCGATAGGTAGCGCTCGACCTCCACCCCCGTACGTGTGTGTGCCATGTAAAGGTGCAATTCAGGTTAGATACGTAACTATCACTAAATTTCCACGGTGAAACTGATCGTTTGAATTGGGGGCCACGAGGGACCACGTTAGTATCACCGCTGGCACAGCAGTCGTGCTTCCTGATAGCACCCTAGGGGGGGTATTTGTGTCAATGGGAAGGGTCCAAGACGACAACCGCCTGCTCAGGTTGCGGTCCTGTGACCCATGAGATCTGTATTTCGAACGCCAGATCTAGCTCTCAACCCCAGTAAGAAAAGCATCTTATTGTATCGGATATAATGGAATGAAATCGTGATGCACCTGAAAGAAACGGATTCGGCCGAATAAGATCGAGGGAGATGAGCTGGGACGGGAAACACGTCAGCGATCGCCCTCGATCGCCCTCGATCTTAACTCGATACAATCAGATACAAGATATTTCATGTGGGAATATATATTTTTAAGGTATTTAAGTTACAACGCGCGACGTGTCCGTGAAAATGAGCCTGATGGAACATGTAAATGCATATATTATTGGAAATTTCAGTATTCACCCCGGCAAAATAAAAATGTACGTCTGCGAGATTTGAGTGTAACGACGAAAAGAATCAGACAACGTACTTGGTAGACAGAAATTAAGACAAGGTCGTTACCTTTCCGGCGCATAACAGCTATTCATTTATATCAGAATTCCTACATCAAGATCTATTTGACAGGAACCTAAAGTATCTGTAAAATTTTGGCCCTAAAGATTAGTTTCTAGACGTTAGAAACGCTTGATGTCTGTCACACGGATCCTGGTATAGAAATTTTGACAGATTTGAATAATTGTTGTGGGCCGGATTGGTAACTAAATTGTCTTAATTTCTGTCTACGAAGTACGTTGACTGATTCCTTCCGTCGTTACACTCAAATCTCGCTGACATACATTTTTATTTTGCCGGGGTGATTGTACATGGTAGGCTCGAGGTAATGGTGTAAGGCTGTAGAGTGACGAATGTTGGTGAATGGTGTCAAATTCATCAACGAA
Source organism: Tephrocybe rancida (assembly GCA_018858115.1). NCBI lineage: Eukaryota > Fungi > Basidiomycota > Agaricomycetes > Agaricales > Lyophyllaceae > Tephrocybe > Tephrocybe rancida. Next base: position 28,845 of record JABCKT010006594.1, read on the forward strand.
AATGGTGTACAGGCAGCTCACAGGTGCACATGCTTGTGCCTATGCAGTAGTAAGGAGCATCATGATAATGAGAGGAGGCCAATGGTGCACATCTCCCACTCAAGTAGTTGCACATCTCCCGCCCGAGTACTAGTTGCACATATCTCCCGCCTGTCCAAATGTGACGAAAAAGTTCCAAGTCATTTCATGCTCCGACTGGACTAGCCCGTTCCGCTGGAGCACCAAATTTTGAACATGGAACAAACAATGATTAACGTGTTCGTTTTCTTCTCCCCCCATCATCCCGACCGACTGGACTCCCCAATGCCTGTTCTCTGTCAACCCAGGCGATACTGTACCTTTGATCAATCAAACACCTGTCATTACAGCGTAGAGGTGATCAATCAAACGCTGTAATTACAGGCCGTCACGTGATACTGCAATTTGGGTCATATACGCTGCTCCAGGTACACCGCGCCCGCCTTCACCCGCCCACCGTGCTCGCTGTTGCGCACCTCCCCGTTCCCAATTGGACTTGCATCATTTCTTTGTCATCCCACTGAATTCTTGAATTCCGGCTCATTTTCCAAATGGGCCGGCTGCAGATCTCTACTTGGATCTTCCTCTCGGGCCATTCCTATCCGTGGTTATATATATATTTCTTTAATTGGTTCGACATCCTGTATTCTCGGAATTGAATTGTGCAGAATGACATACGGAAAACATATGGCCCCTCACTTAGTGAAACCTGTATGTATGCAGCTTTAGATCTTCCTCTCGGGCCATTTCTATCCGTGGTTATATATATATATTTCTTTAATTGGTTCGACATCCTATATTCTCGGAATTAAATTGTGGAGAATGACATACGGAAAACATATGGCCCCTCACTTACTGATACCTGTATGTATGCAGCGTTTGTGTATACCCTTCATACCCTTTCTCTCCATAAAATGTAATTACGCCAAAAATCCCGACCAAGCGAATACACAGAAATCATGGAAATTCCCAATACTTGTGCGCACACGGAAATCACGGAAATCTCTTTCCTTGGGCAAAAACGAGCCCAGGCATACGAATGCACTCGTCGGGGGGTGATACTTGGGGTTTGAAAACTCAGCGGCCACAAACAAATGTCTGTCGCGACTTGGTCAATTCTCGAAGCTTCGAAGATGTTCACAGATAAGTCAAGAAATTAAGTAATCATTAGAAACGGTTGTCTAAAGTAAGTTCACAATGTTCGTAGATACGCGGGGTTCACAAGAAATAGCAAAAAGGTTATATTTACGAGATCAGACTTTCTTCGCTTTCTTCGTCGATCTACATAAAAGCATGAAGTTGTAAGAATGAGTTCAGGGGAGGATGTCGGGCGACGTACACATTAGAATTTTCCTTCCCTCGTTTACGCTTGGTTGCAGGTGCGTTGGCATCGATGGGGTTCCCGTACGCGTCACGGACCAGAGCACCGTCTGCGTCAACCGTTAACGGGATGACCTCCTTCGTTGCGGCCCCCTTTCGAATCCGCTGCGTGCGTCCAGATTGCATGGGTTCGGCCTCTGCGGGTTGAACACCAGTAGCAGGCGGCGACGGTTGAGCGGCTTCTGTGGGGACAGCAGGTACTGCCTTCTTCTTGGGGCGAGCTTTAGGGCGAGAGGGCTTGGCTGCTGTGGAGGAAGTGGGTACAGTTTCCGTCGTAGGCGCAGTCTCCGCCCGCTGGCGTACAGTCTTTTTAGATACGGCCTTCGTTGCTGGGGGAGCCGTCGGAGCGTCCGGGCGCTTGTTGAGGCCATTAACAAGCTCGTTCCAGTGCTCCAGGTCCGCCGAATGCGTAGGTGACGGTAGGCGAATAGGCGATGAAGTGAGAGAGGCCACATGGGACGATTGGTCGTCTGCATTTTCGCCATCTAGACAAGGCAAAGGTTCATAGACGCCGGTGGGAAATACAAACGGAGCCCCGTCGTTGCGCGTGACAGGAGTAAAAGGGAATGTGCTGCTGGATAAGGATGTCGATATAGCAGAAGGGACCGGGACAGGTGGGAGGACGAAGGTGTTTGGTACAGGAAGGGGTGTGGGAGCCGATGAAGGGGCATCGAGCTCGCCGTGTCCTTGAACGCTCTGTGTAGACGTGGTAAAGTTGGCAAATGGTGCGACTGAGGTTGTGGGAGTGAAAGTGGGATTGGAAGTGGGAGTGGAAGTGGGCGTGTGATGCAACACGGGATCAATATTTGACATGTCGAAGTTGTCCTCCTTTGATGGCATCGTAATTAACCCCTTTGTAGATAACTTCACCGGCGTTGAGGACATCGAGGCGCTGAGGGCTCGTGATGCACAGACACTGTCAGCTATGAAAAAATCAATTAATATCTCGCAATGAATTGAAGCAGTAAGATCACTTACAATAAGCGCTCCTCACAAAATCTGAGTACGGATCTTGCACGGCGGCAACATAACCTTGGTGATTCTTTTTGAAGGAATGGCCGAGATAGTTCTCTCCGAAATGATACCTTTGGAAGGAGTCAGAGGTGACGCAAACAGGAGAACTGCCACTACATACGCCATCGTTCGGATCCTTCCTCCGTTCACGGGGTCTGGCCCACCGCCCATAACTGACCATACCCACCCCGTATGATGCCCCATTTGTTCCGAAAAGTGTTCTATAAGCGTCGAAGCATTGGCAATCGCCCTAAAGAAGTAAGCCCGTGGTAAGTATCAATGACACCAATTATTCAGGCGCATGACGTACTCAGCGTATTGGCTTGGGGTACGTGCCTCCGGTTCTTGGTTCCTCGTTGTCTTTGCTGCCTCTTTACTAGCGTCCCGGAGTGCAAACACGGCAGCGCGAACTTCCGGCGTCTCCGAGGCAAAGGCTTCACGCGTCTGATTCTTGATTACATTCAACGTTCCAGTAGCCTTTACATTCTCGATAGACACGGTAGAATGGACCTGCGGTTGCACTTTTTCGGAATAGAATTGTTTCGAATATATTTCTACAGCCTGGAGTGCCCTCTTGGATTTTGCCGGCTTCATCAAAGTATCGAGGCCCGCGGACTGTTTCTTTAATTCGCGTGTATGGTTGCGAAACCACTCCCCAAGTCTCTAAAAGCAGGTGTAAGATAAGATCTCAATGATTTCTTTCGATCACGCACCTTTCTCATTAAGGCCAGTTCATCATTATGTTTTTTGCACGCGTCCTGATCAGAGAGATCAATCGGAGGAGGGTTTTTAAGTGGCCACTGTGCGAACCATGATTTTTCAACACCGATGGCGAACGTGTTTAGGTTTGAGGCTTTCTGATGTTCCAGAAAAGAGTCAATATGACGGTTGAGGAAGGCCCCTTGATCTGGCGTCGTCCACGGCGGTGGGGCCATGTTGCCGGTTCAGGGTCAGTGATCTGAGCGAGCTAATCGTGGACCCGAGGTAATCGTGTACCCGGCGGCTAGTTTCCGTGGATTTTCTATCTCGAATAGAACGTGACCGATTTGGGCGTTCGGCTAAGACCGATCGACTGTATAGTTGACCAAATGCGGCAAATCTTAAAAATGGACCGGCGCAACACAAACACCGTTCAACTGTTCAACCTTAATTTTGCCCCTTGATCGATACCAACAGCATGGCTCAGCAGAAATCCAACGTTACCGCCGGCAATCGCTCCGAGGCCACCATTCAGATCTCGGTTGCCCATGTGGTTGCCCTCCTTCAACAGCTTAGTCTTGTCTTGTCTCGCCAGATTGGGCTCGATGATGGTGAGTGGAGTTTTCCTATTTCCCTTATATGTATACTGAAACATCCTTCAATAGATTCTCCCTTTCTCATCTCGACCACTGGTACGACGGTCCTCCCCAATGCCGCTCCACCGCCACCGCCTCCAAGCCCTACCACTGCTACATCCGTTGCTCCACAGGCGACCGCCGCTCCTGTTCGTTTGGAAGCTGCTCTCAGCTCCAACGTTAGCGGAGTAGAAGCACCCAATGGTGAAACAGAGGACAACGACTTTGTCGATATCAATGATAGGTATATGTACGCTGGTAAGCATCTCTCTCTCAATTTAAAACCCCACCCCTTAACCCTCGAACAGAACTCCTGCGCACCTTCCGCGAACAACACACCAATATCCCCGGTGTCCGTGTTTTGGAGGGAGGCCCTCTCGGTGCACGTTTTTTCACCCCCACTGGCGCCTCTGCTGCTTCGGCTGGCCCTGCTGCTGTCATACCCAAAGAAGACGCCGAGGTTAGTAGTATTCAGAAGGCTGAGGCCGGAGTCAAGGCTGAAGTCAAGGCCGAAGACGTTCAGGGTAACTATCCAGACCTTACTTTTTGACATTGCACTAACGCTCGACTCTCTTAGTCGCAGTTTCCGCTCCTGCCCCTGTTGCCGCCGCCGCTGGGTGTCCGCCCGGCTGCAATTGCCAGACTTGTCACGTTCGCGAGGCAGTAGGTGGAGCCATTAGCCGCGCCTTAGCTGCTGCTGCTGCCGACGCCGCCGCCGCGGGTCGTCCCGCCCCTTCTCTCTCGCCGTTGCCGGCTCCCACTGCCAGTGCTCTTCTCGCCAATCAGGATGGGTGGTATGTTGTATTGATTGGTCGTCTTGTTGGCGTGTTTTTTGGCTGGTATGTCCCTTCCTTTGTCTTCGATGTTCTCTGGCTAATTCTCCCATCAGGGCAAACGCGGAACCCACCGTTCGCGGGGTGGGAGGGTTTGCTTGTCACAAGAGCGCGAGCCGCAGTCAAGCCGAGAAAGATTTCCTTCTTGCCGCCGCCTCTGGCAACGTCAAGGTTATTATCCAGATTATCTAGTATCTATGCTTGTAGCTGTCATATGTTGATGTATCTTGCTTTGTAAAACCACCTTTGTGAATGCTATCGTGTTGTGCTTTTGCCCAATCTCACTGCATGAAGTAAAGAAAAAGTATATATACAGCTTTCAGCTACTTTGCCTGATACATGAACTCTTTCCGGGCGTGCATTTTTCGAAGCACAGGGTTGCTTTCCATCATTGTTGCCGACGACAAGTCGCACAACATCTTCACCATCCCGTTGATCTCGTTGTATACTACCTCAGACTGCTTGTATTCGTCTCCAAACCCCGACAACTGTAGTATTTCTTCTTGATAATGTTGAATGCGAGATGCCAATTCCTCAACAGGTGGAGTAGCATCGCCGATGATGTCGGGATCGCTGGTGGTGAGATATTTGTTGAAGAGTCGCTCGATGTAGTGGTAAGGGGACGGCCCGATGAGTGCACGCCATTTTTTCTCAGCATGTTCCACTCCTTGCATGCAACACGCTAGGCGCTTCTCTTCCCTGAGATGCGTGTTAGACAGGATGCTAGTCGAGGAATTCATATGCGTACCTAGTTAAAGTTGTATCTCTGGTCTTGTCGACATTGTCCTGTGCTTTCTTGCTGCGTGAGTTCGGCGACAGACTGAAGTGAAGTGATATGAGAGTGGGTTTATAGATAGGGGTAAAACATGGTTACTCATGTGCAGGTCTGTATTGCGAATTTCTGCGTGCGCAGACGTTTGAGCGATTTCTATTCGTCATTGTGAGATACGGAGACGATAAATGGAGGAATGTCTACTTTTGATAACTCCGTTTACTCTTAGCATTGTTCGCCAGGCATTTTTCCTCCGGAGTGTGATAGAGTTTAGCCCTTGGCATGGTGAACAATTGAGACCGACAACGTCAACGCATCAATACATCGCCGATTTACAAGTTGGATGTCTGACCTTTTCAGCATTGTCTGACCTTTTCAAAATCCTGCATTTAGGTCATCCTGTTGTGCAATATCACTTTATATACAATTTAGGACCTCAGTGGTATATATAAATTGTTTATCTTGCCCACAGATGTCCTATAACCTGTACTTATGTTTTAAGTACGGTCAGCCACAGTTGAGCTTGTTGCTGTTTGATTTCAAGGCCCATCAGGAAATCAAAACCAATCGGTGGTTGAAATTGACTAGACCTCAGGGTAAATTTTTACACCATACAATCAAGCTCAATTGGGGTAGGTCTCAGGGTCTAAGCTTCATTCTCGGCATCGCTAACTATCATTCTAGATCATATCTTATGGCACCCAATGAGGGAATTTTCAACGAGGGCTGGTATGAGACGTCCGAACAAGGCGTGTTCTTGACCTTCGTCGCCCCACTGTACATGCGCGCACTCAAGGAGGGCAAGCTCGAAAGGTTTTTTGAGCTTCTGTACCCAATCTGGTTTGATCGTTTTCCGGTGGTTTTGAATGATCATTTTGATGATGATGAGCCCGGCGGCCGCGTTGACCCCATGCGTCAAGGGTGGGTGGAGTCCCTTCAAAAAAAGGTACGCGCCCATAACAACGCGTCCCTGCCCAGAGCTGATGTGATCCATAGTTCCTCCGCAAGAAACTGTTGTGGGTTGGTCCGTGCCAGGGAAAGGAATGGAAAAGCGAGGAGTATGCAGACTGGGAGTCTATTCTGACACTCACAGCAGACCATGAACGCAGGGTAAGCACTTTCATTTCTTGGCGCCATCTTTCTGTTCTAACTCAAACAGCTCAGCGAAATTCCTATCTGCGCTACGCGGCCTTCGGCCTCTATCTCAAAGGCCACCAATGGGATGTCATCGTTACGAAAGAAGAGAGAGAGAAGGAACTCTCTGGTGAAGGACTACTCCAATTTTGTCTAGACGGTATCGTGAATGACCTTTCGTACGAGTTCCTGACGGGACCTGTGGAAGAGGACGAGGAGAATCCATACGGAGTAGAATTTTTGACGGCCTAACTTACTTACTTCCATATGTTTTGATCAATTTATTGCCCCATATGGCTATTATTCACATGACTACGTTGAATTTGATGCCAACGTTGTTGATCAACTGGTCAATCCATGACATTATTTGCTATGAACGCTATGAGCTCGCTGACCCACAAGCACCAGATAGCCACACCAGTACGTCGGTTATTCTCCTCAGTCAACTAATCTATACTTACTAACCTTCGAAGCATGCAGCCCAAAGACTGTTTATCACCGTTCTGCCCACGCGCACTCCAACCTCGTTACCGCGTGGCTTAGCTGCTATGTACTTTCTGGAATGCTAGAGTATCATCTGCGCCCCCTGTAGGACCCAATAGGATTGATTGTCGCAGGCATGTTCATTTTGACTCTGACTGTGAGATGCTCCAGCTGAAAATGACCCACCCAAAGCACGGCCAACGACTCAGCCCACACCTGGAGCTCACAGGACTCGTCATGCGCTTGTAATACACATTCGAGGTACGTTTCTTTGACTATTTTGTGAGATTTTTGTGCTAACAATACTTATCCGAAGCACGACCAACGACTCAGCTGCACATCGAACTCGCCAAACCAGTCATATTCATCCCAGTACGTTCACTTTGACTTTTTTTGTGAGAATGTCGTGTTGATATTGCTATTCAGGTGATAATGGGGCTACGATCAAGAATTTGTATAAATTAGAGCAGCAGGTATGGTATCCTTCACTTCGTCACCATGTCCACCCAACCTAACAAACGCCGTCGTAACCGCAGAGGAGATTTCGACGACGTCCTTCTTCCAGAATCTTCTGCACTAGCTCAACCCCCGCAAGACGTGCAACGTCACACGACATACGAAGCCTCAGCTTCTGCTCCAACCGTCGTGACTCGTGGCCTCGTTAGGCTCCCTGCACGCCAGTCCCGCACCGACAGCGACAATGACAAGGACATACCCTTGCTCTCTTCTCTGCATTCCGCCACGTTAGCTCCCGACGATGAGGGCGAACAAGACTCGGACTTTGACATGCACTGGATCGATTCTAACTTTGTTGTTGATGAGGATGTCGAAGCTCCCGAGAAGAAGACAAGGACCGGGGCGACCGTAAGTTCTATATATATTGCCAACCCTTGTACTTCTCACTCAACTCGAACTTTCCCTAGGCCAATCCCCTTTTGTATTGGGGCAAGGACATCAACGTGTACCTTCGCGAACTCCTGCGTCTCGAGGGCCCCGCAGACCTCGCGCTTCAGTGTTCATGTTGCCTCAAGAGCTTCTCCGGCCCCACACAACTATTATACCGCTGTTGCGAGTGCCAGAATTGCAGCTTGTACTGCGCTGCCTGCCTTATTGAGAACCATTCCTCGGAGCCGTTCCATCGCATCAAGGTGAGTCCAGTAGAGTTGTTAGTTTTGTCGGTGTATTAACCATTGGCTCAGGAATGGAATGGTTCGTTTTTCTCACCTACGACGTTCTTCGACCTCGGGCTCCGAGTTCAACTCAACCATCTGCACGGTGAGGGATGTCCCAATCCCGAATCGTTGTTGGGGGGCTTCGTTGTCTTGCATACGAACGGTATTCACCGTGTCAACATCGACTTTTGCAACTGCACTCGTGTCCAGCCCCGTGTCGTCCAGCTACTTCGTTCACGCCTGTTCCCTGGTACAACCGAATACCCGAGAAGTGGTGCGACCTTTGCTCTACTTGAATTCTTTCAGCTTCTTTCGTTCATGTCGAAGATCTCTGCCTTCGAATTCTACCAAACCCTGCTTCGCCGGACTGATAACACTGGCACTGTGAACCTTCCTGTACGTTCTCATTATGACTTTGTTCTCTCATTCCCTCATCAAATCTGTTCAGGATCGATATTCAACATTTTTACGTATGATTCGTGAATGGCGACACCTGAAACTTCTCAAACGTTTCGGTCGTGGTCATGATCCCTCAGGCCCCAGTGGTACTCGAGTTGGGGAGTGTGCCGTCCTTTGCCCAGCCTGCCCCATACCCAGGGTCAACCTCCCCGAAGGTTGGGAGAATGCTCCGAGCCACGAAAGGTAAGTTTAATTCACACGTCACATCACTATCTTGGCGCTAATTGATATATAGCTGGCTTTATTCCTTATTTGTGGGGATCGATGCTAACTTTCGGCTCAAACGACTCAAGACCTCCACTGACGAGCGAGACCCAGGTCTAAACCGCGGCTATGCCTACTTCGTAAATGACACTGAATTCAAAAGATACCTCGACACTTACGGCGAAGTCATTCCGGACGATATCAGCACATGCAATAATCACGATGCTATCAAGTCTGCTAGCATACGTGGGGGTAAAGGCATCGACGCCAGTGGGACAGGCAAGACTGAGTGCGCAAGACATGATATGAAGCGCCCTGTCTCTGTCGGTGACCTACAAAAGGGGGAAAGGTGATTCTCCTTGCATGCTAACTTGTTGATCAATACTAATGCCGTCTTCTCAGATATGTCAATATGGATTACTTCTTCCTGTCAAGTATGGGCCAGAACCCACCTCGACATGTTGTCGTGTCTTACGATATCGCCTGTCAGTGGGGGCGTAATCTGGCCAAGCGTTGCACCATCTACCCTCCGAACCCATACACCAATCTTCAAATCCACTTCCTAGTTCCGAAATTTCATCTCCCTGCCCATCGCCCGGATTGCCGCTTCAACTTTTCCTTCAACTATACACCGGGTGTCGGGCGGACGGACGGTGAAGCTCCAGAGCGTGGATGGGCGGCCATCAACAACGTCGCAAACAGCACTAAGGAAATGGGTCCGGGCTCTCGACGTGACACTCTCGACGACCATTTCGGCGATTACAATTGGCGCAAGATTGTTATTATAGGTATTTTGAAGTTACTTTGTCTTCTCTGAGATATCCATGCCAATACATATATACCCCCCAGCGTCGACGTTCTCCCGTAAGCTCAAGGAGGCCATAAAGTACCGAGCTGAACAAGTGGAAGCATTTGAAGCATTTGATCTTGCCCTCCCTGTCGAGGATACAACAGAGTGGACGCGCGTTGTTCAAACATGGGAGGCTGATGGAACACAGCCTAACCCATTCGCGACTGCCTACGAGAGTGTGTAGTATTTCTATTTCTCCTTACCACTAATCATTGATTTGTCTTTTTACGCAGACGTCAGCGAGAGCCGCGTCCGGCTAGAACTTGCACGAGAAGATGAGGCTGAACTCCGCGAGGACCTCACGGCTGCCATCCACGAGGATGTCCCTCCGAGCCGGCTCATTGCACAAGGTCTCGAGCTAGAGGACCATCAGTACGTATACCCAGTTTCTTACTCCACCCTAGCTAGCAAACCTAACAAAAGATTGATGATAGGCGTGTGCTTCTCCGTGATACTCGTGCACTCGGGGCCCATTCGACGGATCTCCAGCGCTCCAAAATACTTGAACGTAGCAATCGTCTCCTTCGCAAGCTCGAAGCGTGGGCTGGTATCCAGGTTCTCTACATGCCCGGTGTTGCTGCTCTTCGAGCCAAAGAGGAGCTCAAAGGGGGTGCGGAACCGAGCACGGCCCTCAATTTTAATCTTTGGCTACCGTCTGCCATCATCACTGAGGGGGGAGCTGCCGATGCCAAATACCTTGACTATGAGTGGAGGCTCCGAACTGCGCAGGCCCACGCGACTCTTTTGGAGGTCCGTCGAAATATCATCCTGCGGTCGATGATGTTCAGGTCGAAGGACAAGTATATTCGAGGCCAGCGGCTACTCACGCGCAGTCAGGCGCTTCTTCTCGCCGTTGAACAACGCATCAAGGCAGCTGCGAAGAAGTACAACGAAATCCGTGCCGCGCTCAAGTCTCTTAATACAGCCACCCGCTATTCGGGGTGGGATACCGTGCTTAAAGAGTTAAACGACAGCGATTTGCGGGGTCTGACAGCCGACGAAGGAGGCTTCGGTGAGGGGAGACGTAATCTATCATGGATATGGTCAATGTACGGCGCCGACGCCGTCGACGGAGAGGAGAAACAGGAAGGTTTGTATTCCTTTATGTCAAATTACATGGTTTACTGACTATACTGATGTAGCTCTTCGCATCGAATGGTGCAAGGCAAGGGCTCGGGCACATCGATGGCAGGAGGAGTGCTTACTTCTGGAAGAAGAAATGCGCCGATGTATCGCTTTTTTTCAGTTTCAGGCACGACGCTGGGAGGAGTGGGCAGGTAGTTCTTATGATCACGTTCGCGACGGGTCGGTGACCATTGGTTTACGGGCGTACGCTTTCCGCCGTGCAGCGCTGTATCGGCAGCTGGTGGTGTCGTGTTCATCTGAATGGGCAACACTACCCTCTGTTCATGAGGGTATTGGAGCCCCGAATGGTACACAATATCGCATCGAACTTCACTAATTTGTCGGGTCGTTTTTCTGTTTTCCATTCCATTTTCTATTTTCTATTTTCCATTTTCCATTTTCCATTTTCTATGTTTAGTGCAAATAACATATCTTTTCTCATACATCACTTTGTTCTACTTAAATAACGTTGAATTATGTTTGTTGACATGGCCTGACATTTCGTCGAGGGTAACGAGAACTCTTTGATTGACAAGGGAAGATTCGATCGGTATGATCCAGGAACAAAGGGGTGATGGCGGACTGGTCTCCTTATGGGCAATGTTCGGCGTCGTGGGCAACAACGAGCACGAGGGTCTTGCCATCGATTATCATAGGCCTCAGCCCACCCGACTACTTACAGGTAGTGATAGATCAACAGCGCTGTAATTACAGCGTTTGATTGATCACCATTACGCTGTAATTACAGCGTTTGATTGATCACAGTCACAGGGTCTGGTGGTCAACCACATCCATCAACAACGCCCATTTATAACACCTCATATCAATGCATACACCTACTGTGTGTTGTAGGTCTCCGGGGTTGGTAGCCCTTACCTCTGCAAGGTCCGCTGCTAGGAGCACATTTGCCGTTATTGTCAACTAACCTGCCCCTACCCTCCATAGCTTGATTTGTGAGTCAGTATCTCGAATGATACAGTGTTACTGCTCATTGATCTGTTCCCTTCCACAGCCATCCCATCCTGTGAGCCATGGGTCCCCCAGCAACGCCCCTCGCCACCCTCACCACTCCCTGGTGTGACGGCATGACCATGTATGCCTCTCCGTCATCTTGCCTGCAACCCA
>JABCKT010006595.1:0-27257 GCA_018858115.1 Tephrocybe rancida
ACCAACACCTTACGAGGTCTATATCTGCCACGTGAGTGGTACCTAGTTAATTATGCAACCGTTGTTTTTGTAGATGTAACTTCTAACCAAAACCCTCACACTAACCAACCTAACCGTTGTACACCCCCCGGCTGCCGGGATGCCGAGTGTGGTTGGGGTCAGTGGTGAGTGTGGTGGGCCCCTGACGAGTGTGACAGTGTCGGCATCTGGGGCATCCTCGACAACGACGATCCAGGGCGATCCTGGGGAAATCAAAACGACCTCCTGAGCTGTATTCATAGAGGAATTTGACTCACGGGCGATGTAGAGTCTGTCGTTGGGTGTCGTTGGCACGTCAGACTTGCATCAGAAAATCTCCCATACGTATGCGGCCGCAAGAGACAATCCATAAATAAATGCAGCGGTTTTCGCCTCTCCTCCTCGTCTAGTCCTCGTGTTTTAAAAGCTGTCAATGGTACATACAGTAATGCAGGGTTGAAGTGTCGACTGGAGGAATGAGTTAGGGCTGACGGGGGTTTCTGTCAGTGTCCTTGAGCCACTGCCGTGATGCAAGAGTGGCCATGTTGGACACCTGAATCCATTTGGGGCGAATATTGAGTGGCGAGCGCTCAGCGCTCATTTGTGGTGGGCCGTCGTCTCCAGGGGTGCCCTGTGTGCGGCGGTCTGGGCCGGGTTGTAGACGCCGCCGCGTTCAGCATCCCGGCAGCCGGTGGGCGTACAACGGTTAGGTCCTCTTCGGGTTAGGTTGGTTAGAGTAAAGGTTAGAAGTTAGAAGTTAGGGTTGGTTGGTTCTGGTTAGGAAGGGTATATATATTCTGCTTTTTTGCGCAGTATAATATGTCTGTTCAGAGTAGATAACAATGTTTTCTTTTCGTTGGATTTGTGTTTTCACGGAATTCAGTGAGTATTTAACATCTATGCCGTTGATCCGACGCTTCCGAATATGAGTGTGGTCGCTTCGAGTATGGGTGTGACCATCAGGCACGAGGTGTAGCATTTCACTGAATTCACTCATCCTCTCCGCTCTAAGTTTTTGACTGCCCTTGCCAAGCCTAGAGCATATCAGACAATTTACAATAACGGCCCGACAAGGATGGAGGTCAAACCCTGCGGCGCCCACCAATAAAGATCTTGAAATACTGGAGCAGTCTCTTCAAAATCGATTGTCATTGTATCGACTGTACTTACTACTGGGTTAATCTTGCAGAATGATCTGAGCATACCCTCGAGTTATGAAGTCAGATGCACAGGCGCTGCCTCTTCGTTCAAGCATCCTGATCACCTTTACTCGGAATCTCTCTCCATCCGCCTTCAATCGCTTGACATTCTCCATGTTCGACTCCAGGTGCCACATGGAGATCGCTATGGCCATAAGAGTGCGATTCTCTCTCTATGCCAGGGTTTTTTTGACCATGGGCTTTCTTCGAGGCACTGCATCTCCGACAAGCAGTGCCACTGGCAGCCACTACAGAACAGTATCTCAAACATCGATCAGTGGCGCCGTAAAGTTTACAGAAGCTTGATATTATATTATCAGCGCATAGGTCCTGCCATCATGGAGTATATCTGTCGATTGAATCTCTTATGTACATACTACTGACTTTCGGACAGTTCGTTAGCTTCGAATGTACATACATTTACCTGTGATAGGGAGTTTTGTTCTGCTCCTGCAACTACCGCGACGGACCGGCGGCATAAATGCCTCCTTTGTATTGCTTGAACCCAGTTTCAAATGCAAGTCTCCACGCCTTCAGGCAACGTTGTATCAATTATCGGCGTCCGTATGTAAGTAGAAACATCACAGCCTCCAAGGCAGCATGCACACCTGTTGTTGATGAGGTCGGTGTTAATTCGTAGGATAATTCCGCATGATAGATTTGAATCTAGTATCGTTTAGGGTCCTCTCAAAATGGCACAATCCTCTTTACCCCCCGTCAGAGTTGACGTGGATTGGAAAAATCTGGATTGACTGTGGCCATGTAGAAAGAGGTGAGTTACGGTGGGTATATCAGAAGATCAGTATTATTTTTCAGGACGGTTGCGACAGAGTTCAGGAAATTGCATACTTACACTAGAAGTACTGATCAACTTGAATCGAGCTGACTGAATATAAGTCTACATGGCATAAGTAGATGGTGGCGAGAAGAGGTGAATAGGTTGAGAGGGTCATTAATCTACGAGAACTTCCACCTGGACAAGAAATGTTAGCTGAGGTTGGATGGAAATAGTTAATGAAATTTGCCTTACCTGTTACCACAGTTGGCGAATCTGGATATGAATGAAAGGTTGGCATGAGTCCAGAAATGCTTCAGCTGTGTACATACGTTACGAAAGTCTGAAATAGGGTGGAGGAATAAGCATTGAATTTTAGCCATAAAACTACCGAGGACTTACGGACATTGGTTCATCGGCCCTGCGTGTCTGGGCTTGACGGTAATGGCATTTCTATGCACAAAACGGGTTCGGAGTAACATTAAGAAAGGTAAACAATCGACACGTACTTGTTTGCATCTGCCGCATTGGAAAGCGTCTGTCTCGGCCTGCTGTTCGCCTGCCGCCTAAGACTTTCGAAAACTCCCCACCTTGGTCTTCTGGTCGGCGGCCTTCCTCAGATGCTATGTCCTGATTGGTATCGATGGATCAAACAATGAAGCGATTGAGGCGAATGGACACACCTGGCTCGTCATCGTGCTCAACTTTTCGACTTAGAGCTCCCCGATGACAACACCCTCCCGCAGCTCTGGGTTATTCTTGTGTTTCAGATTGACGAATAGGGTGCGCATCTTTTTCTTGTACTCTGCATTGACGTTGCTATTGTGGTTATTGTATATAGTTTTCTCGAGACTCTGTTCTCGCTTAAGTATCTGCTCGATTGCTAGTGAAAATCGTAAGCATCCCTTGTTAATGAGAAGCGCGTGGCTTACGAGCACCCGATTTCCATCGCCAAACCGTCGTAGAGAAGTTCGATACACTTATCTTGTGTGTTGTCGACTGTACCGGCCTTGGCGCCATCGGTTTTGGAAGTACGAAACGCCGCCGAAGAGCCAACGGGCGACATAGGCGTGCCCGCCGGGCTAGCTACAGAATTTTTGCGATCCACCAGCGATCGAGTCTCGATATTAGGTTCGATGCAAAGACGATGGCACAGCACACACCTTTCCCGGTAGGAGGTTGCACCTTTGTCCCATTGGCCAACTTCGCCTTCTCCACCTGCGTCTTCCACTTCTTCACGATCTCCTTCGCGATGTCTGCGACATCCTTGGAAGCGTGTTGCCGAAGTTTGCCGACTGCCAAACCGGCTTTGCTCTCCTGAATGACACGAGAAATGGATCAGTTCCATATCGGGAAAAGTCAGAATAAAAGAAAAAGCGTAACACGCACCCTTAGAATCGCTTCAGTAACTTCGTATTCATTTTTGAGCTTGGTCAACAGAGCTACAATATCCTATTGAAGGGAAGTAATCAGACGGGGTGACGACACGGTCTAAGTGGTAGGTACATTATTCATCTCCCACCATTCGAATCGAGGCGGGTGGAACATTTGAACGGACTGTCGGGAGTAAACAGTTCCCAAGTCTTCACAGGTGTTGACGAAAGAAGAATCGTAAAGACTGAAGTAGCGCCGGTTCCGAAATCTGATAAAGAGTGCCTCGCTTTGGAATAAGTACGATACAAGAAGAAGCAATGCAAAGATGAACAACGGAGGATTTGACTAGACATGAACGATGGAACATCACTAACATAACATACGCCACTGTCATGCCTCATAAAGCGAAAAACAGCGCCACCAAGCTCACACCAACCCACGCGTGAATCCCTGCCGATACCATTGTTCCACTGTTACTGATAACTCCTCCAGAAGGTGTTAAATCGGCACCAGATCTTTTAAAGGGTTCAACCTGTCAAACAATAATAAATACCAGTGGAGGAGAGTCGCTCACGTAGCTGCAGCGGGGCTGGGGACGGTAACAGTCGATCTTGACACTGAACTGACCCTGTTACGAACAATAATGGGCGTTTGCCAATAGTGAGGTGTGGGGAGAAAGCTCACGGAGGCACAGTTGCGGTCGGGGGTGTATTTGTGGTACTCGGGGGGAGCGTCCGGGTGGTGGTGGGGGGCGGTTTGGTGGTGGTGACGGGCTCCGGGATTTTGGTCGTCGCAGGTCCCCCACCTGCGAGGCACTCACCATTTCCGCACCGATCGCCAGGACCTGTTTAGAAGGAGTAAATAATGCATGTAAACAATATACGATACTTACTGCAACAGAAATTTTGGCCAGGGCAGGAAAGGTCTTCGTCATGGGTGCATCCTCCGAGTGTGTCCGAACACGTCTCGCCGATGGGGCAGCAGCCTTCTATTCCATCACTTGAGAAGACACAGTTTGACCCATTGGTACAACAGCCACTACCTATACATACACATCTTGTAAGCGAATCTAAGATGCACTGTTGAAAACGAGGAAGTCACCGTCAGAGCAGAGGTGGTCATCGGTATGGGGGCATCCTCCGGATGTGTCCGAACACGTCTCGCCGATGGGGCAGCAGCCTACTATTCCACTAGTTGTGACGACACAGTTTTCCCCATTGCTACAACAGCCACTACCTATACATACACATCTTGTAAGCGAATCTGAGATGCATCGTTGAAAACGAGGAAGTCACCGTCAGAGCAGAGGTGTTCATTAGTATGAGCGCAGGTCTCCTGGCGGATCAAAAGACCATTTGCCGAGCGCGACTTCAAATTGCCACGGAGCACTGACGCTGGAATGACTCGGAGCAACGCTGGAATGACACCACTGTTTGTCGAACGCTCAACAAGAGGGAGTGGCTGGTACAGAACTCGACAAAGTGTGAACGAAACTAAGTAAATGAGGATGAAATGCAGCGAGGTCATTCTTGTCGCCATCGGGGTCCTCATCTTGGCTGCAATGGGCGATCACAAGGTAAGAGAGGTCTTCAATGCCACCTTCATGATCAGTTGCACTGGTATATAACCTAGAGTGCATGTGAAGGTTCTGTATATTTGAAACAAGGTAGTCTTAGCGCCAAGGGACACTCCGAGATGTTCGCGTACTATACACCACAAGGCAGTGCATTGAATGGGAACGGTTAATAGTTGACATGGGCAACCCACCCGTCCGCCTGGCCCGGCAGTCGAATTTGGCGAAGCTCAGCAAGCAACGACGAGCGCCCTCCTGGGAAATCAAAACGAATTCCTGAGCAGCTGCAGCAATTGAGATGTATTCATAGAGAAAATTCACTCACAAGCAATGTATCTGTGGTTGGGCGTCGTCACGTCAGGATTGCATCAGAAAATCTCCACACGTATGTGGCTGCAATAGACAATCCACAAATAAATGCAGCAGATTTCGACTCTCCTTCTCATCCAGTCCTCGTCTTTCAAAAGCTGTCAATGTTACATACAGAATGCAGCGTTGAAGTGTTGACTGGGGGAATGAGTTAGGGTTGACGGAGGTTATCGTCAGTGTCCTTGAGCCACCCATGAGTCGGGGATCCAATGGGTCCATTTGGGATGGTGATTGAGTGGCGAGCGCTCAGCTCATTTGTAAATTGTAATCGACCATCATCTCCGAGAATGCCCCAGATGCCACTGTCACACTCGTCAGGGGCACATTCATATTCCGTCGCTATCTAGTAGTATCATGTGTTCTGGGTTTCAAAACGACATAAGAGTTCCAAAATGTGATTTCTTAAGAGATCGTGTTACTGATCTTTACTGGTCAGCTTTATTGACATGCCATTTATTTATGACTCTCAATAGAAAGCAGGGGTTACTGACGATTCCTTTGGTCGCGATGTCGTGAACATTCTGGCACAAAGTCCAAAATCGATCATAATTCGTCCCGGCCTTACATACTATTGGGCGGAGGATCACAATTTTTTGGGAGTACGCTCTGTTAGTATGATTGGAGCCAGCTCTGAATTTTTGGAGCGATAGAAGAGGTATATAGGATAATACAAACGAAACGGTGGATCTGCGTGACAGAGGGCTGTCGGCTAAGGGAAAAGAATAAAGACAAAGACCCTGTGAAGAGTCTAAGTGGTAGGTACAGTGTTCATTTCCCACCAAGACAGAAGTTGGCCCAGGATCATTGAAGCGGAAGTTCAGGGCACAGTTGTCCGAGTCAGAGTCGCGGCGAATTCGAATCAATGCGGGTGGAGCACTTGAACGGTGTCAGGAATAAACAATTTCCACGTCTTTACAGGCGTTGAGGAAAGATGAATCGTCGAAACTGAAGTAGCGCCGGTTCCGAAATCTGATAAGGACCGTCTCGCTCTGCAATAAATACGATACAAACTAAGGAGAGGCAATGCAAAGATATACTAAACAGCGGGTTCGAATCCGATATGAACAATGGAATAACACTAACTTACGCCACTGCCATGCCTCATAAAGTGAAAAACAACGCCATCAGGCTCCCACTGACCCATGCGTGAATCCCTGCCGATACCATTGTTCCACTGTTGTTGATGGCTGTTCCAGAAGGCGTTAAATCGGCACCAGATCTTTTAAAGAGTTTAACCTGTCAACCAATACCAAGTACCAGTGGGGGGGGGGTCGCTCACGTAGCTGCAGAGACGGGGCTTTCTGGTCTCCCATCTGTAGTGAAGCACTGAGCATTTCCGTTACTGTCGTGCCCGCACAGATCGCCAGCGGCTGTTCAGAATGAGTAAATAAGCGCATGTGAACAGTATACGATACTTACGGCAACAGAAATCGAAGCCAGCGCAAGGGCCATAACCGTCACGGCCGCATACATTTATGTCATTGCTACACGTCTCGCCATCGGGGCAGCATCCTGGTAACCCATCAACTACGTCACAGTATTGCCCAATGGGACAACATCCGGTACCTATACATACACGTCTTGTAAGCAAATCTGAGATACATTGTTGAAAACGAGGAAGTCACCGTCAGAGCATGCAAGAAATCCGAAGTCGCAGGTCTGCTGGCGGGCCAAAAGACTATTTGCCGAGCCCGAGCGCAAACCGCTACGGAGCAACGCTGGAATGACACCACCGTCCGTCGAACGCTCCACAAGAGGGAGTGCCTGGTGCAGAACTCGACAGAGTGTGAACGAAACTAGGTGTACGAGGATGAAATGCAGCGAAGTCATTCTTGTCGCCATCGGGGTCCTCATCTTGGCTGCAATGAAGGATTACAAGGTAAGGGAGGTCTTCAATGCCACCCACTGGTATTTAACCTAGAATATATGTGAACGCTTTGTATATTCGAAGCAAGCTAGTCTCAGCGCCGACGGAGATTCCGAGATGTTCGCGTACTAGTATACACCACAAGGCAGTGCATTGAACGGGAATGGTCACTGATATGACATGGGCAATTCATCTTCGCCTGGCATGGCAGTCGAATTTGGCACACCTCAGCAGGCAACGACGATCCAGGGCGAACCTGGGGAAATCAAAACGAACTCCTGAGCGGCTGCAGAAATTAAGGTGTATTCATAGAGAAAATAGACTCACAAGCAATGTATCTCTCGTTGGGCGTCGTAACGTCAGGATTGCATCAGAAAACCTCTCATACGTATGCGGTGGCCCGCCGCAAGAGACAATCCACAAATAAATGCAGCGGTTCCCGTCTCCCTCGTCCAGCCTTCGTGTTTCAAAAGCTGTCAATGGTACATACAGTCATGCAGCGTTGATGTGTTGACTGGAGTAATGAGTTACGTAGGGTTGACAGAGGTTTCTGTCAGTGTCAATGCCCTTCAAGTTGAGCCACTGTTATGATGCAAACGTAGCCATGAGTCGGTCATCGGAATCCATGTGGGATAGTGATTGAGTGGCGAGTGCTCAGCGCTCAGCGCTCATCAGAGTGCACTGTACCCGAGTATATGGTAGAAACTGACAGGTGGTGGGTTTACGCTCCGAATTGGTTACGACCAAGATATCCGCATGCGCCGCAGGACCGCCCAAAAACACAGAAATTCGAACTCAGGAACAATTCAGACATAGGGAAAATGACCACCGCAGAGCATTATCAACGCGTTGGGCAGTGGGAGAAAATAGACTTTCAAATGTTTTATGTTTAGCGAAGAAACTGGGGGCCCCATTATGCGCTACTATCACACGAATAAGAAACTTTTTGGCCCACCGTTGGTTTATACTTCACACTATACACTCAGGTACATTGCTCACAAGGTCTGCTCCCACCACTTCTAGTTCAAGCGAATTCCCGCTACGTCAGTAAGTGTTTTAGTAAACCTCACCCGCAAAATTGGATTTTGGCCCACGAAGGTCCGCCTGCCGTTTATTCGGCTGGGTCTGTAAGCGTGACGATTCGTGACGACAGTTTTGAAACTCCCTGTATTTGGCACTTGCACGACCAGCTTCCTTCCGACACACCCCTATCCCCTCCCTTTCTATAAATTTTATTGCACAGCTGCAGAAGTTATCACGTCGACTCCCAAAGTTCGATTGGCAAAGGGTGCCGTTGATATCCTACAATTCACTGTTCAAGATTTTGAAACTCCCTGTTGACGATAGTACAGTACGCCGCTTATCCGACGCTTCCGAGCATGAGTGAGTGTGGCTATCACTGGCAGGCACGAGGTGTCGTACTTCACTTATAATGTTAGTACACTTCCCACTTCCAAAATTTTGACTACCATTGCCAAGCCAGGAACATATCCGACAACTCACAATAACGTCCCCGACAAGGATGGAGATCCTGCGGCACCAACAAAGATTTTGAAATACTGGAGCAGTCTGTCTTCAAAATCGATTGTCATTGTATCGACTGTACTGGTTTAATTTTGCAGAATGATCTGAGCATATCCTCGAGTTACGAAGTCAAATGCACGGGCGCTGCCTCTTTGTTCAAGCATTCTGATCACCTCTACTGGGAATTTCTCCATCTGCCTTCAATCGCTTGACATTCTCTTTCCCATGCTCAACAGGTGATGAGGATCACTATGGCCATGAGGTGCGATTCTCTCTCTACGCTGGGACTTCTTGACCATGAGGCTTTCTTCGAGGCAGTGTATCTCTGACACACAGTGCCACTACAGGACAGCATCTCAAACATTGATCCTTGGCGCCATAAAGTGTCCAAGAGCTTGACAATATATTATCAGCGCACAGGTCCTACCATCATGGAGTATATTAGTTGATTGACTCCCTTGCGCCCATACTGACCTACGGACAACTCGTTGACTTCGCATGTGTATCCATTTACCTGTGATGGGGAGCTTTTTTTTTGCTCTGCAACTATGATGACAGACCGGCGCCATAAATGTTTCGTTTGTATTGCTTGAACCCAATTTCAATTTCAAATGCAAGTCTCCACGCCTTCAGGCAACGTTGTATCAATTATCGGCGTCTGTATGCGGGTAGGGGGTGTCGCAGTCTCCGGGGCAGCGTGTACACCTGTTATATTGGTGGGGTCGGTGGGGATTTGTAGGATGATCTACGTGATGAATTTGAATCTAATCATTTACGGTCCTCTCAAATTGAAAATGGCATAATCTTCTTTACCCTTCGTTGGAGCTGGACATGGATTTGAAAAATCTGGATTGACTTGTGGGCAAGTAGAAAGAGGGTGGGTTACGGTGGGTATACGAGAGGATCAGTATTATTTTTAAGGATGGTTATGACAGAGTTTAGGAAGTTGCATACACTAGAAGTGCATCGACTTGAATGCAAGCTGGCGGGATATGGGTCTAGCATAAGTAGATGGTGGCGAGAAGAGGTAAATAGGTCGGGAGGGTCAATAATCTACGAAAACTTCCACCTAGACAAGAAACGTTAGCTGAGGTTGGATGGCAATAGTTGATAAAATTTGGCTTACCTGTTACCACAGTTGGCGCATCTGGATATAAATGAAAGGTTAGCATGAGTCCAGGAATGCTTCAGCTGTATACATAAGTTACGAAAGTCTGAAATAGGGTGGAGGAATAAGCATTGAACTTTAGCCATAAAACTACCGAGGACTTACGGTCATTGGTTCATCGGCCCTGCGTGTCTGGGCTTGACGGTAATAGCATTTCTATGCACAAAACGGGTTCGGAGTAACATTAAGAAAGGTAAACAATCGACACGTACTTGTTTGCATCTGCCGCATTGGAAAGCGTCTGTCTCGGCCTGCTGTTCGCCTGCTGCCAAAGACTTATGAAAGTTCTCCGCCTTGATCTTCTGATCGGCGGCCTTCCTTTCCTCAGATGCCATGTCCTGATTGGTATCGATGGATCAAACAATTGAAGCGAATGAGGCGAATGGGCGCACACCTGGCTTGTCGTCGTGCTCAACTTTTCGACTGAAAGCTCCCCGCTGACAACACTCTCCCGCAGCCCTGGGTTATTCTTGACTTTCAGGTTGACGAATAGGGTGCGCATCTTGTTCTTGTACTCGGCATTGACGTTGCCATTGTGGTTATTGTATACAGTCTTCTCGAGACTCTGTGCTCGCTTGAGTATCTGTTCGATCGCTATTGAAAATCATATACATCCCTCGTTAATGAGACACGTGTGGCTTACGAGCACCCGAATCCATCGCCAAACCGTCGTAGAGAAGTTCGATACACTTGTCTCGTGTGTTATCGCCTGTACCGGCCTTGACGCCATCGGTTTTGGAAGTACGAAACGCCGCCGAAGAGCCAACGGGCGACATAGGCGTGCCCGCCGGGCTAGCTACAGAATTTTTGCGATCCACCAGCGATCGAGTCTCGATATTAGGTTCGATGCAAAGACGATGGCACAGCACACACCTTTCCCGGTAGGAGGTTGCACCTTTGTCCCATTGGCCAACTTCGCCTTCTCCACCTGCGTCTTCCACTTCTTCACGATCTCCTTCGCGATGTCTGCGACATCCTTGGAAGCGTGTTGCCGAAGTTTGCCGACTGCCAAACCGGCTTTGCTCTCCTGAATGACACGAGAAATGGATCAGTTCCATATCGGGAAAAGTCAGAATAAAAGAAAAAGCGTAACACGCACCCTTAGAATCGCTTCAGTAACTTTGTATTTATTTTCGAGCTTGGTCAACACAGCTACTATATCCTATTGAAGCAAAGTAATCAGACGAACAAACGTGAATAACGGGTTCAACATGGGGAAATCATTCGTACCGCCGCGGGATTAGAAGCATCTTGCAGCGTTTCTTCAACTCGGTTCAGATTGATTTATCACCTCATAATCATTACCCCTGTAATTCGGTTAACTTCTTAGTGTTAGTCACCAAGACTGACCAGTGACCACCATGTCGACAGAGCCACCTCCAGCAGCTGGCCCGAGCTCTGACGAGAGGCAGCCCCTCCTTCCGAGTACAAGCAACACCGATATCGTTGAGGAGGGTGGGATTCCACCGAAACCTCAACCACGAAGCTGGAAGAAGATTGCAGGCTACACTGTTCTAGGGTTCCTCGGTGCTGCTGTCTTGGCTGTATTCATCAAGGGCTTTCTTGATGCAGACGATGTAGAGGTATGTGCACCTAATACCCGGTGAATGACATGCTGAAATCAGCGGGAAAGTTCGACCTCGGGAAGGCATTGAAGGCAGCTCTCGGTGGTGGGCTAAGTGGTGCAGCTGGTACGCAATGATCCTTCTGAAGTATCAATAACGAGCTAACTAAACCGCTTTAGCTATGGTCCTCCAGGTCTTAACGCTTATGGTATGTTGTTATTCATCGATTCCCCGAGATATGAAGTTCAACGGCATACAAAATTGCAGCCATTGCGTACTGTAATGAACTACCAATACCGCTACGGTACCACCACCACACAAGCCATAAATACCCTCTACGCTGATGGTGGCTGGACAAGATACTACCAAGGCCTCTCCGCCGCGCTTGTCCAAGGACCTGTAGCCCGTTTCGGCGACACCGCCGCCAATGCTGGAATTCTCGCCCTCCTACAATCCAATATATACCTCAAAAACCTCCCCACTCTCCTCAAGACTGTCTTCGCGTCAGCTGCTGCTGCGGCATTCCGCATGATCCTCACTCCAATTGACACCATCAAGACGACAATGCAGACGCAGGGCGCAAAGGGCCTGCCGATCCTGCGCCAGAGGGTAAGCACGCAATTATAGAGGCAGGTGACGTTATGGGCTCACCACTCTACCCCAGATCAAGCAATATGGCATAGGGACGATGTGGTATGGCGCCTTCGCGACCGCCGCAGCCACGTTCGTCGGCCACTATCCCGTACGTAGGCTTCCGCTCTCCATTGAACATGTGGCCCCGCGCTAACAGACCCTGGGTGTGCAGTGGTTCGGCACGTACAACTACCTCGAGGCGAATCTACCCGAGGCACACACTCTCGCAGAGAAGTTCCTACGGCGTGCCTTTATCGGTTTCGTCGCGTCCGTCGTGTCCGACACCGTGTCGAACTCGCTGAGGGTCCTGAAGACCTACCGCCAGGTCAACGAGACGCGCATTGGATACGCCGATGCTGCGCGCGCGGTCATTGCGACTGATGGAGTCAAGGGGCTCTTTGGCCGTGGGCTGAAGACGCGGATCTTGACGAATGGCCTCCAGGGGCTCATGTTCTCTATTTTGTGGAAATTTTTCTTGGATATGTGAGTTCGGGTCATTCTTTCATTCTCTTGTTCTATAATTGACGCATCACATAGCTGGAACGACAAGACCAAGACTCCTCACTAGACGATCGATTCTTTTGACATATCTCGGCATACTTATATACTCTCCAAGTACGTACAATGTTCTGAGCAGGCTATATGACCACGCACTAGGATTCCTTCGTGTATGTCTAACCATCCCATAATATGTTGTACAGTAGCGGCAATCCATTTTCTATTATTTCAGAGTGAAGCAATCAGTACATGCTAAACAACGTACAAGCTGCGGAAGTGCCACTGTCGAAACAAGTTGGCGGGCAAAACGGAGAGGACGAGGGCTATGATAGATGAATTTACTCTGTTTCGTCGTCCGCGGCGTTCGAGCCTGAATCACAATCCCGTTGTGAAGCGAGGTCTTATAATAAAGGGGAATCTTTTTGAGAAGCGGAGTCATCTCGTGAATCGAACACAACAGAAAGTAATCTGTCGCCGAGGTAGCTGATGATGAGCTCAGAAACGAACAGTGTGGCAATGACAGATAACGAAAGTGGTGTCATAATACACAGAGCGTGCCCAAGCCTGCATACATTATTAGCCACAGTCACCTCATGACATGCGTCACAGACTTACATGTAGTAGAAAATGGTCCATTGATCTATCTCTCGGTGAGTTCGAGGGTATGTTGATATCTAGCCAGCTTACAGAACCTATCCGTGCATCTAACATCTGTGATTTGGCTAACGCGGTAGTGGATTGCAAGGTACTAGCGAGCCGTGTGCTGGCTGTTTGAACCGAGGGATGGGCCAGCTCGACACTGATAGTATTCTTATTACCTCGGTGGAAAGAAGGGAGGACATTGGGCTTCCCTAAGGAGTGGCTTGAGCATCGGGAGTTCAACGATTTATACCAGGGGAAGGCCTGTACCCGCTTGTTCGACATTGGCCATGAACGAATTTCTCTTCGGAAGCAATCCTGTCTAAGTCCTGAGGGAGGAAATTCGTTTCTTCATTGTAAATAAAATCCCCCACCAGGCAAGGACCAAGAGCGGCTCACCCCATTCACAAGCTCTCGAGTCTCGTTTATGTTTCCCTGTAGTTCATCGATAAGAGCCTCGGGGGGTCGGAAGATGAGAGTGTAATTCTGCAGATGAATGGTAGATCTCTGGTCACCCTCCCCCACTCTGACGAGGATACGACCAGACCAACGGGGGCCACGGGCATGAACGACAAGGCAGGACAAGGCTTGTCGCCACAACATGACAATAGATAGATGTTGTGTCGTGGTATGCTTCCGCTCCAGCAAATGCATGCGATTTCAGTGCGGAGGGTTCGCGTGGTATTCGTTGTTCTCGGGTTGAAATGACGTTCTGCGTGGAAGGCAGCTTGATACCACGCTTCTCGAGAGACACGAGAGCCACATTCAAAGTTCGCGCCACAAGTGCTCCTAGAGTCCTAGAGGCGTGCGTTTGAGGGTAGGATGTGCATCCAAATGTCTGTCGGAGAAGGTTACAGGCGCCCGGAGTTGTGGGACTGTAGCGTCTGTCAGCAGACATCGAACGGGAGGATTGTCCGCCATGAAGAACACGATCTCCAAACGAAAGCTTCCATATGTTCCAAGGGAGGCCATCATAGGCACTGCTGGGCAGCTGCCAGGAAAGTATCAGGAGGGAGAATATTCTTCTGCTCACTCAGCGAAGATTTGAAGCTTGATAATTGCTGCCAGTGCCTGCGCTGGGACCTGCAGTCATTCTTTCGAACAGAACCTGCCTGAAAAGTAAAACAAGGTAAGGAAGAGACACTATGATCATTTGGCCTGGCTAAAATTCGGATATATCATCGATATTCCACAAAAGAGAGAAGAAAAAGAACTCTCTGCCTGGGAGTCGAACCCAGCTTTCGCGCGGTCGTACATGACAGGCGCGTGTACTAACCGATATACTAGCAAAGACGATGAAGATAATTATGATTTGGCACACATACTAATAGTAATATCGGGGGATGGGCGATCTGCTTGACATACTCCCACGCGTACGGCTCCAATCGGTGTCACGAAAACCAAAAAGTTGTTTCCGCCCAAGTCGCCACCAATTTCGTTTTCTACTTACAAAATGGCGTCGCCCGAGCCTTCTACCTTCATCGACCGCGCCCAGTCGTTCTTGTCCGAGAATAAGCGCGTTATACTCGTCGGAACTGCCGCTGCGCTCGCTGTTGGAGGTGTTGCTTACTATGCTTCAACTTCGTCACGGCCGCGCGCGCAACCCGATGTCGAGAAGGGCACTAGGAAGGACAAGAAGAAGAGCAGCAAGGGAGGCAAGAAGAAGAAGTCCGTGAAGGACGCAGATGGTCCTATTCTTGAGGAAATCGTACCGCCAAAACCTACAGTTGAGAGCGAGGATCCCTCGGGTGAGTCTCACATGAATGCATTGTTTTGTACCTTTGACGAAAATAAGCAGACGATACGCCAATGACGTCCGAACAAATTGCTGCATTGTCGACTGAGGTAAGCTCTGGTGTCGTATTCGGATTAACCGAGCAAGTAATGACCTGGCACAGGAACGGACAAGACTTGCAGCGGCACTGAAGGAAAAGGGAAATGTGGCGTACAAGGAGCGTAGACATGCAGCTGCTGCAGTGCTTTACACCCGTGCTATCGAAATGGCGCCCAAGCCCGAGCCTGTCTACTACAGTAACCGTGCTGCATGTGCGTATTGTCCCGTTTGTGTCTCTTCCCCTACTGAATGTCGTGCAGGTTATGTGGGTATGCAGCCTCCTCAGTATGAGCTGGTAGTCCAGGACTGTGATGAAGCATTGAAGCTCGATGTGAATTACGTCAAGGCACTCAACCGCCGTGCTGTTGCCCTCGAGAACCTCCAGCGTCTTGACGAGGCCCTTCGTGGTAAGAGTAACCTTCGTGTTTACAAATTTTCTAAAATATCTTTCAGACTTCACCGCGGCGACAATTCTTGATAAGTTCGCAAACAAGAACACCTCAGACTCCGTCGAGCGTGTGCTCCAAACCCTCGCGGGCAAAAAGGCGGCAGAAATCATGGCCAGCCGCGAACCCCGCCTCCCCTCCTTCACCTTCATCCAGTCCTATTTTGCTGCTTTTAGGCCCCGTGCGTTTACCATCTCCGATATGTCACATCAGCTTACACACACGTCCCAGGCTCGCTCCCGACACTTCCGGAAGGCTCATCATCAACTGGGGACAACACCCTGCTTCTGGCACTCCAGGCCCTTGAGGCGGCCGACTACACACACTCGTTGACGCTTGTGAACGAGGCTATTGACCAGGGTATCTCATGGGACCAAGGCCGTGCTGAGGCACTCAACCTGCGGGGAACGTTCAAGTAAGAGAAACAGAACTATGAAACAGGCTTTCACTGAAAAGAATCTAGGTTCCTCATCGGTGACGTAGCGGGGGCCAAGGAGGACCTCCTCGCATCAGTTGAGGTTGTCCCGAGCTTCACCCAGAGCATCGTCAAACTTGCGAGCGTACATATGGAGCAAGGAGACGCGCCCAGTGCCTTCAAGTGCTTCGAGGACGCGATTAAGTACAACGAGAAGGACCCTGATATTTACTACCACCGAGGACAAGGTGAGCCTTTTCATATAACCTGCCTTGCGTCATAGGCTGACGATACGCAGTCTTCTTCATCATGAACGAGTTCAAGCAGGCTGCGGAGAACTACACGCAGTCGACAGAACTTGACGACACATTCGTGTTCTCACACATCCAGCTCGCCGTCGCGCAGTACAAGTCCGGCAACATCGCCAACAGCATTGCCACCTTCCGACGGACACTCAAGGCGTTCCCCCAGAGGAGCGAGCCTCATAACTACTAGTATGTCTACCATTTGCCCACACAAGCCCCTTGTGCTGACAAGGCCTCCCTTCAGTGGCGAGCTCCTCCTGGACCAGCAAAAATTCGAGGAGGCTATCGCGCAGTTTGAACGCTCCGTCGAGCTGGAGCAGCTCAAGACGCCCTCGAACGTTTTGCCACTCGTCAACAAGGGCCTTGCGCTCTACCAGTGGAAGCAGGACATCGGTGCCGCGGAACGCTGCTGCGCGGAGGCGCTGCGTATCGACCCCGAGTGCGAGGCCGCCGTCGCGACGCTTGCCCAGCTCAGTCTCCAGCAGAGCAAGATCCAGAAGGCCGTAGAATACTTTGGCCGCCAGGCGGAGCTTGCGAGGAGCGAGCCGGAGCTCCACAATGCTTTGACATATCAATATGTGAGTGGGCTCCGTGGAGTTTTCTGTTGCGTGCGTGCATGCTGACGATTGGATTAGGCGTCTTCAGCGCAGGTTGAGTTCCTCAAGAATTATCCGGAGATGGCTGGGCAGCTCAGTGCCCTTGCACGAGGAATATAATCATTTCACCCCTACACTTAGACTTTATCTCTACACGGTGCTCGTCGTCGCAGAGAGCAGCTAGGTTGCCACCATACCTGCACTGCCGTCACCACACAAAAGACCTCCGTAATTATCTATATTGGACGTTCCTACTCACCTACTTACATAAAGTACACACCAACCCATAACCACGCGCCTATTGCCCGCCTCTCACCACCTCATCTCAATTCATCTCGATCCCACAACTCGGCAGTTGTTCTGACTTTTGAAAACATGAGAGTGTATTGGGGTTGTGATTTCAAATTGAATCAACGAAAACAGGGCTGAGCTTGTCCCTGCAGGCGTACATATTAAAGACACCCTAAATGTCTTGCGATATGCGGACCCGGGTGTTTATGCCGACAATTCATCAAAGTTTAAACTTTGTCCTTCAACCCAGACAACGTAAAACTTGCGTTAAACATATAGCCATGCCCTTCGGATGTATTGGTGGTCTAGGGATGACTTTCGAAGAAGAAATTAGACAGTATGAGAAGAATTGAGAATGTAACACAGCGGGAGCCAAATGGAAGCAGAAGCAAGACATCAACATCGCAAAAGCACTTGCAGTCAAGCGAAAAAGTGGCCCCTATCATTCACATTGGACGTCCCTATCAAGTACACATCAAAGCCTATTGTCCCATCTCAATCGGCGTGTCCCGACCTGAACAAGTTTGTCCAGATTGTGCTGATTAAAGAGTTGCGTTCACGCTGGGGATAGTTGGTATTTGTTTCCAATATTTGAAGTCGGCGGGGACAAGGCTGGGCTTGCCATTGCCGGTGTTGTAGATACCAAAAGAAGTACCCTTGAAGAAGAACCCACTGCAAGAACCGGCGATCAGCAAAAAACTTCATTGCATTGGGAAGGAATATATACCCAGCTGGGGCGACGGAAAGCGCAACACTGTCTATCGTAGCTGGGAAAGTGAACTCTGCATTGTCGCCTTCTGCATAACCCAAACTGTACGAAGTGGGGCTGGCAACGATTCTGAAGCGTACAGTCGCGTCGTCCGTGGCGAGTTTGTAGCGAGCGATCTGGTGGTCATCAATATGGATAGGATGCCTAGACAGCCCAGTTAGGTACACACCGTCGTGACCGTCGCGTTCGCAGTCGTCAGTGCCCACGGACCAACTTGTTGGTTCTGGAGAATTGTCCGCACTACTACGTATCGGCCCTTGTCTGCACCTTCAACCGCACCTGCTACGGCGATCTCGTTGTGCAGCGAGTCCCCATAGTATACGCTCACACCGGCTTCGGTGAGACTGTCCCTCGGCATGAAAGCATCTAAGCGTGTCTCAAACGTCTCCTCGTAAGCAGTCTGCTTGCGGAGCAGTAGCGCTGCACTGTCGCGGTCACCTGGTGCATACGAGTTCGCAGACAGGCGGAGGTACCCGTGCCGCGCAGTTAGAGAGTAGAATTTCTTGTAGGGCGTGCGCACGAAGTAGAATGAGTTGTCGAGAGTGTGCGAGGTGAATGCGTTGTTGTATGGGGAGAGGGGAGAGACGTCGGTGAGGACGGAAGGGAGGTGCTCGGTCAAAGGAAGGCCACCATTGAAGACTGGCCATCCATCTTCCCAAGTGACGGGGAATATGAAGGTTTCACGGCCTGTTGGGGAGAGGTCAGTTAAGTCGTCGCTGTGAACAAGCACATGAGTGTGAAAATGGATGTTACCTAGCTGCATGTGGCTAAAATTCTGCCCTTGCGGACGCGTTCCGAGGGCGACACCCCACCATCGTCCATCTAGCCCTTGTACGATGTCCGCATGACCGGTGTCCTGAACGGCGTTGGTAAGGTCCGCTCCATTGAACAGTATGGGGTTTTTAGGATTGTTTTCCCAAGGCCCAGATGGTGATGGACCCCGCTGGATGGTAGCCCGGTGGTGAACGTCCGTGCCGCCTGAGCAAAATATGAGATTTTGTGAGGGGAGGCTTTTCAAAAACGGAGTGTACCTTCAGCGATCAACAGGTAGTATGTTCCATTGATGTGGTAGACATGTGGGCCTTCTGGACGAGCTGCAGCGTCGTTGGGCAATGTTCCAGCAAAGATTCTTTCAGCAGGTGTGAGGGAATCTCCCGTACGAATATCAATCTTGTTCTGCCATATGCCTGAGAGAGAGGTTATTCGATGCAATGCAGTATGTTTGACAAC
This sequence comes from Tephrocybe rancida, assembly GCA_018858115.1. Taxonomy (NCBI): domain Eukaryota; kingdom Fungi; phylum Basidiomycota; class Agaricomycetes; order Agaricales; family Lyophyllaceae; genus Tephrocybe; species Tephrocybe rancida. The sequence continues at coordinate 19,089 of JABCKT010006595.1, forward strand.
TCGCTAACCGTATATTTTGTTGATGGCATTGTTGATGCCGCACCAGGTGGAGTATACCTACAGGAAGATCAGTAAAAGGAAGAGGCTTCATATAAAAAAAGTCGGTGCACGTCTCCGTTTTTGTCCCAAAAGAGGTCGGCATCGTAACCAAGAGAGTCTTGAGGTCATAATATAAGTCATCCAGAAGCAACGTCGCACAGAACAGGGAAAGCTCACCGAAATAGATAGGATCACTCCAGTCACTCTCAAATATGTTCTTCGTCGTCACATAGAAGGAGCGCGGGAATAGACGAAGCTCAGCTACAGAAAAAAATGAGTAAGACCTTTACTATATAAATGACGACTTTACATGTGTACGCATATCTTGTTGTTGATGTCAAATAGAACGTGCCATCATGATATCTAAGGCCAGGAGCCCATACACCTGAATAACCATATCGTCAATTGCTCAGGTGCGCAAACTCATGACTTCTGACCCGCATCGGAAGGAGTGCCCAACAGGCTCAATTGCGAAGGCCGGTTCAAAGCGTGGCCAATGAGCTTCCAGGAAACCAGGTCTTTGCTGTGGTATATGGGGTGTCCTGGGTAATACTCAAACGTAGACGTAGCAATGAAGTAATCCGAGCCAACCCGCACAATGCTGGGGTCAGGATTCCAGCCAGGTAGAATGGGGTTGATCATGCCATGTACCGAGACAACTGGTTAATAATCAGTAATATGCAGACGATAGTTCTTTTTGAAATGGGCACTGACAAAGACACGAAAACGCGGCGAGCCAGTAGAACACCGCCATATGGTCCAAAATTTGGACATAAAATTCACCCTTGGGTATACATATACACTTGTGGATAGGCCCGCCCCTGTAACATGGTCAGATGATAGCGTTGACCCGCGTGAAAGGAATTGTTAGGTTCAGAACAACGGGTCGCCTGAAGAAAGGCGGGCCGGGCTCTCGCCGCATACTTGATTGGCGTCGGCAGCACAGAGGAGGCTTCTTGCAAGAGGTAAAACTGGTCATATCATTGCGCGGGTTCAAGTACATTGAACGGGTGGTTTGTCAAACGTTCGATAAGAGGACGAGGGCTTCCAAGCCAGTTGTCAGTTTGTCAAGCCACATTCAATTCGTAACAAATGATTTGTTTCCACATACTTGTCCTTGCTTTATCGCCAAGCATTAGGCATACAGCCCTTGATCATGATCGATGTTCAGATCAAATCATCAAAAGCGATCAGATTTGAATCTGAATTCTTGAAGTGGCAAAATCGTTCCTTTCTATTGGAGTACAGTATATGCAACTCGATGTTTTGCTGCAAACGCCTTGGAGCCCTTCTGATCACTTGATCATAGTACCGCCTGTCAGTCTCTCTACTTACTCGAGCAACCCTACTCTAACCGATATGCAGTATTTACCCCCGATCCCTCTGATCAACGTGTTCTAATCCAGATCAACCCTCATCATGAAGAATCCTACACATCCTGCTTTTTCTGTAGGGCCTACAACACTGCCTACAGAAATCCTATCAAAGATCTTCCTCCAATGCACGGATATAGAAGCAAGCCTAACACCGCCGAATACCATAGATGTTCCGTTACTCTTAACGAAGATCTGCCATTCGTGGCGTACCATCGCTATTGGAACTCGATCACTATGGTCCAGGCTATACCTTAACATCAAGCCGAATGCAACACACCAAACAACCATCGTTTCGACGTGGTTATCAAGGTCTGGAACATGCCCTCTCCAGATATACATAATGTGGAACGATCCCCCGTATTTCGCGTCTCATGCAATCCTCGATATTCTTGTTCAACACTCCCACCACTGGCGGAGTATGTATTTCTTCCTTCCAATATCAGCGTACGCCGCTCTCTTCCCCGCTCGTGGAAACCTCCCGTCACTGGCCGAATTGAGCCTCGGCACTCACGAACCCGAACACAGCACGACTGACTCAATATTAGACGCATTCGAAGACGCACCGAACCTTCGTTCGCTCGAATGCGTCAATCTTCACCCGTATACGTTCAAATTTCCTTGGGCGAACCTATTACAGATACCCATCATGACCGTAACCGTCGACGACTCGCTCGACATCCTGCGTCGTGCACCTCTACTTGAAAGCGGTTCATTTATATACACCGAGGGGTTCAAAGGCTGGCCTGTTCCTACACCGAAGGCACTGCGCCACGAACATCTTAAAGACCTCGCAGTATTAGCCCCAACATGGAACGAGGTCGTCGAAACACAAGATCTCTTCATCTACCTCACCGCGCCACACTTGCATTTGCTTCGAATATGCAACATCGACTGGCCTTTCGGTCCATACCTTTCTCCATTCATCGCTAGGGTAAACGGCTTGGAGTCTCTGTACCTGCGCAAGACAGCGATAACAGAAGCCGAAATACTCGTAATTCTGAAACTACTACCTGCGTTGAAGCATCTGACCTTGCTCTCATCATCCATGTTTACCATGGTCACCGACTACCTCTTAACCCATCTCACTTGGCGTCCTGCGATGAAGACGCCCGTGCTCGTACCCAAGCTGGAAACCCTTGAAATATCGCTCCCCGGACCCCTGACAATACCGTTCGTAGAATTATTGGAATCCCGCTGGGACGTCGAGGACTCGGAGTCAACATCTGTCACGCAACTTCTGCAAGTGGAGGTCAATGCAAGTGATGAGTACGATGATGAGATCATTCGGCGTCTGGATGCATTAGCCCAGCTTGGTATGAAGGTCGTCATTGGAACCACAGACGTACCACTGGAAGACGGTTTAGAATATCTTTCTGCACGGTAATTACCAATCAAATCGATTGAATGCATCTAACCTTCGGTCCTGCAGAAGCCGGGATGATTCCATTTAGGAATGGTATATAGCAGCTTCCTGTATTTTGTCACTGGCATGTACTTCCATTATTGTTCCCTTTGCCTTTGTTTCTCGTCAAGTTGCGCCACGCGCTGAGATCAATTCAAAAAAATATGTGTGTGGTAGTACACCAGAATATGGTGATGGAGGAATATTCCTAACTTGCGTGATGGAACCCAGAGACCGACTCGATGTGTCCATTGATAGGGGGAGTGCGAAAAAAGATGGTGAAGGAAGGATAATTAACTTTACTTCCTACTTATGACTGTGGCTCCTAAATGTGGATGTGTAGATTGACGATTGACTTGTGGCATTTACCTACTCAACTTTTACACCATCGTTGTGGTCAACATCTCTATACCCCCTCGCAATGCCACTCTGCCCCTGCTCCAACACACTCGGCGCATCCTCCCCAGCACGCGTCTCAAGCCCTTGATACGTTCTCGTCTGTAGGAACATGCCTAGAGTCGAGGAAGCTATCGGTAAATTTCTCAGCCCGCCTGAGAGGACAATACATACCAGCGGCACTGTCACTCAACTTTGCCACAGCATCGTCTTGATTTCGCAAGATAACCGCAGAGTCGGTCCCAGATATAGGACCCGAAGTGTCTGTCGCTTCCAAAAAATCAGATGGGCGGGTGATAGGATGGAGCGATAGCTCACCTCCAGTCCCGTAACGTTTTGCGTGCCTATACGTGCCCGTGATGAGCGAAAACACAGGTTGATCTAGATCCTGACCATCCTCCTCGCTTTGACTCCCCGACTCTTTCTCATCCGGGGCTTCATCGTCGCCGGCACTGGCTCCCGGCGCGTCGGCGAGGATGCTTTCGAAGTTGAGGATATACCGGCCCGTCCAGTTGGGCGTGGACTGGAGCGCTATCTCGAGCTCGAAAGGGGTAATTATCGGGCGAAGGAATTCCTACGATAAGCAAGTCATTAAGTCGATGGGGTGTGTTTTGTAAGTGATGAGCGGGAACGGACCTTGGCCTCGATGACGCTGTTTTCGGGACACGCGACGAGCACGAAACACTCGATCTCGAGGAAGTTTGCGAGCTTGGAAGGGTTGAGTTTTCCGACGCTGATGGTGTAGCTCTTCTTCCTATTGCGCGCTAGGAGAGCCCGGAGGTGTCGGATGAGAGGGAGATACGAGGCTGCATGGGATTCAATATTCAACGTGCATGAAAGGCAAGGAAGCAGAACGTACAGACTCCGAGCGTGCCGACAAGGATACCAAAAACATCGGCGTCGCGGGCGCGTTGAACGGCCGCATATCGTCTCATCAGGAGACGGTTAGTTCGCGTCGAGGCAAGGCCCGTGACATGCGTAGATGAATCGTATGAGAAGACCTGTTGCGGATGTGAGATTATTTCCTACGTCAAAGGGTAAAACTAACCTCGGAGAGGCCGTAGGTCATTAGTAGATTGGTAAGTGTGATGCTTTCACCGCCGATGTATAGGATTGCAGGGTTCGAGGAGGATGGGCTCGAAACTTCTTGTGAGATGACAGACTCTGAGGAGTTGCTCGTTGGAAGTGTTTTCGTTGATATCGGTTCATATAGCGTTTTGATCCCGAGGGGGTTGAGAATAACCTCCAGCTGGGATCGCAAGGCGTCTGTGGGATGTCCATCAGTCAAGTCCTTCGTTGTATCCTGTAGAAGAAGTACCAGCCATGTGTGTATACCCGACGTCGTGTTTCAGAAGGATCGCCTCGGGCTTCCCTGCTTCATGCTGCTGAAAGAATTGTGCGACGCTGACGATACAGGCTGATATGTTGAAAGCTTTGTGGCCAAAGACATAGATAACAGGCAACCGGGATGTTCTACACGACGAATGAGCCCCGCTTTACACTGAGTATGAATACACGTACTGAGTTAGGCATGCATGCCCGTAATGCACCACTGCATGGGCATCGACGTGCTGTGCAGCTACCTCGTCCACACAACAACTTTTAATCCAATCCGAGATGGTTAAGTCAACGAGATGTTATGCACAGCGATCGTTGAAGCCTGCCTGCCGTAGGAAGTATCTGCAAGAACGTAGAGTTCTCGGCCCTCTCCGATGTTTGCTTTGAGGCGTCGGTAAATCGGGACAGAAACGTGGAGAAGCTCGTCTGGGAATTGTAGTGCAATCTATTGAAAGAAACAAAGCATTCATTGCTAGTTCATCGATAACCAAAACTAGTCACTCACGCGTTTGTAGCCCCCATTGATTATTTCCTCTGCCGTCCTCGATATGTCGTAGAACTCATCGAAGTCTGAAGGTGTGAGTTCGTCTGAAGTGGTATCCACCTGAATGTCAAGAGCACGCGTTATAGCCTCTTCCCCAGACGCGGCAAAGGCGGAATGCTCAGGAGCCATCGAGATAAGATGAGATGAGGCGGCAAATTTTGGTTCCATGAATTACGTAACCCGATAATTATCCCAGTCGGCTGACAAGACCTGTTCGAACTTGTTCGAAACAACCACGGGAAACCTGCGCATCCAAAATACGATGATCTGATTTCCAATTCCTGATATGCACTAGCCCATGTACTGATGTGAACTACCCCAGCTACACCCTCTTCAATAAAATGTCTAGAAATTTAAATAAGGTGTCCACCTGTTATTTTGGGGCCAGTCTGGCAGGACTAGAATTCTTGACTAAAACAATCGTTGCAGGCTGTGAACCTCGTCTTATGAACTATGACCAAGGATTTGTTTTCAGAGAAGACTCTTGAAGTACCATGTAAAGTACTTATAATGGCACCCTGTTGGCCCCTGGGTCAGTCTGTGAAGGCGGTGAGGAAACATTGCTGTTCGAGTCTGCCTACAACAGTGCGGAATCCTTCTGACCAACAATTCCTTACAATCTTTCAGCAGATTGTAGATGTCACTTCCACCTTCAGCTATGCGTTTTCAGTTCAGGTTAATCTTCAATGATGCCATCTGGTTTGTTTTTATTGTAGCTTCCACTTTAAATTTATGATTTCGACTGACTGATGAAACTTGAATATGAAGGATATCAATTTCAACCTCAGGCAGAATACACTGCAGAATACAGACTTCTTCCTATGTCATGGATTCACGGGAATCTCATGCGCGCAGTCGTGAGATTCGACTGTGCGTCGTTGTGAGGTTGAAACAAGGTTGGTTCGGGGCAACTACGAGTCAAAAATGATACACCAGGTAAGTCCAATGTTGTCTTGTCTTGTGCATAGGTGAACATATGTGTACGAGAAAACCGGGCCGAGGACCTTCATGTCATGAATTGAGGATGATCGTCACACGAGCAAGAGGTCCGCCACGTTCCAATTCGACTATACTGGTTAGATAACTGTCCCTGTTTGTCCTCAACATATCAATCAACACATTCTCGTGAGCTCAGATAGCTCCATAGCTCGCTGTCAACCCTTGCGGTCGATCGTTTTGTGTGGTGACTTTTGGATCACCTATAAAAACCCAATTTCTGATGATAATGGCTAGGTCAAGTACCGAGTGGTTATTCTTGCTCAGGCTGTGGAATTTGGAAGAATTTGGGAGGTACTTATGGGTTGGGAATCGGCGAAAGATTTTATTTTTATGATTGCCGAGGCGGGACCTAATCGTAAGTAAGTGATACCGACCAATTTCTGATACATAGTTTCTCTGTAATTTTCTGATAGTTTCTGATCCTTACCATCTTTATCCTCTGGCAGGGGTCATTGGTGATCCAGGGCTGAGCGACGTCAGACAGGCAGCACCAGGCCTTCGAATTTCTCCGTGAGTGAGTGTACAATGTGACTCGTCGATAACATGCTAACTTCTCACAGGAAGGGACCCAGATCCACATCATGTGAATCCCTCAAGACAACGAAAGCCTACGGAAGCCCGCTAGCCCTCACATTACACATGATGTAACACTGGCTATTACTTACTGTACGTGCCGCTTATTGACATTGACGATCCGTGATGATGTCCATGAAGTCAGGGTCGTTTCTATGGAGCGCGCGCCTGTTCTCCATTCATGATTGCCACGAAGCCCACAGCTTCGGCAACCTGTCACTATTCCTTGACACATTTGCTCATGATCCACGACAAACATACGAATCGCACGGACGAGGGGTTTCTCCCTCGCTATACAAAGCACTGGTATGCCTCAAATTACCTCTTACATGCATGCTCTTGTGACCCGTGTCGTAAAGGAAACTTAGTCAAGTCAGGCATATTCTTGCGATCCATATCGGCTTTTCAGGGCTGCCACTTCCATGAAAAGGCCTGCGTCCTCAGACGTATAAATGCTTGACTCGTAAGCCACCGCTGTCATTCATCCTTCTGGTCGAACATGACTCTGATTACTTTCGCTCTCGTTAGTTTGATAGGCGTTGCCCTATTTCGACTTGTTCGGCGTCTTCGTCGCACCGACCTATCGCGTATACCAGGCCCAGGAGGAGGATCCTTCATATACGGTAAAGGCCATTTGACTTTTGACTTCTCAATGCTGAAGCCTACTTGGTGCATTTAGGTCATCTGAGTCAAGTGGCTCAAGGGCAGGCCGCTGAGGTTTGTATGCATTGCCATTTTCGAGAGTATCCCATGTTCAATGATTGCTCCCGTCGTAGGCCGATTTTAAATGGAATGCTGAATTCGGAGATGTTTATAAGATCAAGGGATTCATGGGCGTAAGCCATTGTGATTATCGAATATTCTGTTCTACGCCTCATATATCTACAATAGGAGGATCTACTTCACGTTACGGACCCCAAAGCACTCCAATACATATTTCAGACGTCAGGATACAACTTCCCAAAACAAATGGAGCGTCGAGAAAGCTTTCGTCTCGTATCTGGGAAAGGCATCCTGTGGGCCGATGGTGAATACCATACGCTTAGTCTCTTACCAATCCTGATCGCCTCTCACAGGCGACGTTCACAAACGACAACGAAAGGTATTGCTACCAGGTTTCTCTGGCCCGGAGGCGAAGGGGTATCTCCCCGTGTTTTCATCTTACGCGGCAAAGGTAGATATCTGCGGCTGTAGTCAAATCCAATCATACTCTAATCTTCTTCTAGATGGCAGAAAAGTGGAATGGCATCATTGAGTCCAGCGTGGATCAAGTAGGAATTGTCGACATACCTTCATGGGCTTCGCGTTGCGCACTAGATGCCATAGGAGAAGGTGCGCCACATTTCATCTCGTTCAGAGCCGCAATGTATTGAAAGGAGTTACAGTTGCTTTCGATTATCAGTTTGGGGCGCTCGATAATTCTGAGAATGCACTTGGGAAGGCATTTGCCAATCTTCTGTGAGCTTAACTATTGTTGTCGGTTGATTTCAATATGCTCACGA
>JABCKT010006595.1:27513-40362 GCA_018858115.1 Tephrocybe rancida
ACAGAAGGCAGGAGCTCTTCTCCAGGGAAAGGGTAGTCGTGACATCATGAGTTTACTTGGTAGGCCTTCTCCACTCTTCGGAGTCTTGCACAGTAACTGAGGATTCCGATCGTTAGTTAAAGCAAATGCATCAGGGAATGAGAATGCTCGACTCAGTGAGGACGAGATGTTCGGACTCATGCGGTGAGTTCGGACTCATGCGGTGAGTTCCCAATGTTGTGCGCAGGCCTTGTGTGACAATATGTCTCATTGGTTCTTCAGTGTCGTCATCCTCGCGGGACACGAGACAACAGCGAATACTCTCAGCTGGATGCTCCTGGAATTATCCCGACACCCAGAAATGCAGGCGAAATTGCGCGAAGAGATCAGATCCGTCGAAGATGCCTTCCATGCTCGCGGTGATTCTCATTATACGTCCGCGGATCTAAACTCTATGCCGTATTTGAACGCCGTCATGAAGGTGAACAAGCCGCGTGTTATTTCCTTCGAGTTATCTAAATCTTCATCTCGATGATCAGGAAACACTTCGCTTCCACCCCGTCGTTATTTCAATTCAAAGGGAGGCAGCGAAGGAAGATGTCCTTCCTCTATCTACGCCGATCACGACCACTTCTGGAGATGTGCTTACAGAACTTCCTATTCCCAAGGGCACGAAAATCACTGCCCCGATCGGTTGTTACAACAGGCAGGCAGTTCCTTGACGATCTTGTACGCCAATATTAATTTGTTTTTTCACAACAGGAACAAAGGAGTTTTTGGAGAAGATGCAGATGTATTTGACCCTGAACGTTGGCTGGATTCGAGGGTGAAGAAGACGACCTCCGTTGGTGTCATCGGAAACCTGTATGTGGACCAGAATTTGTAGTGCCTCAATCAATCTCTGACAGCACTCGTGTTTTGCTTAATTAGCATGAGTTTCGGTGGAGGCATTAGGTCAGTTTTTGCGTTGTGTGGCTCAACTGCTTGCTGACTTCAATCTACGTGTTAGAGCGTGCATAGGATGGAAATTCGCAATGGTGGAACTGCAAGCATTCATTTTCGAACTTGTAGGAAATTTCGAGTTCCTCCCGACAAATGAGTCTCAGGAAATTCGGCGGGAAGCCGCGCTAGTCATGGTTCCTACACTCGCGGGCGAGGTGGAGAAGGGTGCACAGCTTCGACTGGGAATTCGTGCCGTGTCAAAGGAAGAGGCCTGGTAAACTTCTGAATGAATCTCATCAAGTTCATCGTTGCTCCATGTTTTCGCTGCTACATAGTTTACCCCATACCTATAATTACAATATTACATGTGATATTTTACAAGCCAGTGCGTGGCCGGATCGATACCATCTACATACAGTTGAACCATTGCTTCTTGAGTGGACAATACTACTAATAAACGAATCGTCGGAGTGCCATCACTCAAATCTGCGCGTTGTTCTAGTTACAAACGGCTGACTTGCGAATATCTTAAGCGGTGCATGGCTTTCAGTGTCAATCGTCTCATTCACAGACGGGCAAAAGACACGGCTGCTCCCCATATCATAATGTACAAATATCTTACACGTCTCTCCTCCTCCCCCCGGTCAGCCTCCTTGACAATCTCTATCCTTTCTCTTTCAAATCCTCACCAACCTCTCACATAATTGGCACATCGGTGTGCCCCCCCAACTATCCTCCGTGATGCTCCAGATCTATCTATCTAGAAGTCGAAAAACCTCGAGCGGTGGCGGCTGCGTCTCCATCTGCCGCTCGACCGGCTGGACATGACGACGGTAGGTGTCATGCCGCCATAGTATGGCATGGGTGACGCATATCCATAGCCGCCGTAGTGTGCGGTCGTTGGGACGATAACAGGTGCGGGCCTGTGGTGGTGGTGGCCGAATGATGACATGACGACCGGCGCTGACATGGGTGCAGCATAACCGTAGCCGCCACCGTATCCGTAGGCAGATCCTCCGTATCCACTGGCGGGCATTACAACGCTTCCAGCTGTGCTTGGGACAACGACGCTTCCGGCGGCACTGGGGTAGTAGGCGCGGGCAAACATTTTGGTGTTAAAGATTTAAAAGATGTTGGGTGATTTGTTTGAATGTGATGATGGTGCAGGGGATTTGTGTTTGTGATTTGGGTCGTAGAAAGGATCACAGAAAGTTGGATGCTAGTCGTGAGGAGTCGTGAGGTCGTGAAAAGAGTATTCGTGACAAAGTTATGCAGGGGTACGAAACAGGCCAGCCTATTGATGAGGGGAATGAACAGAAGGGTGGGGTTTATAAAGGGGACCAGGCCAGGGTCGGATCAATCAATGTTTTCATCATGTAACTACGGCCTGGAAGGGCTTGGTAACGAATCCCGCACGGCCGCAACAGTTGCACCTCCGTTACGTGTGAGGCCAGTATCTTCGCTATCAGGATCTGCTTTATTTTGTAGAGATAAATATAAGTATGCGCGAGTCACAAAAGCAGCTCGGCGCTGCGTACTTGCAATTTGGGCATTTCCTTGCAATTGGTATGGGTTCTGGAGCGACCCGTGGGCGCCCGTCAGTTTCGGCCTGGTGTAAATTAGAATGTGTACTTATATTTACACTTGCCAATCGCTCTGAGCCGTTGGCTAAATTGGGTCTGTGGTTGGCCTGTGGACACCCACTCGGACCCAATCACGGAGTTCATAATCAGTGTTTCATCTTTCATTCCTTGAGGCACTGTTGAAACCGAATGAAACTGTCGAGGCAGGCTTGAACGGGGTGCATGTTGTTAAGATTCTATGCAGTTACTCAACGTCGATCAGTGGGCATTACTAATAGTCTGGTAGTTCTGGACATGTTTGGATGGTTGTCATTGGCCACAAGCATCGTCCAGCATCGTCCTTTTGGTCTCAGAGAACATGGAAGGTACGATCTTAAGCCATCGCTAGCCAATTCTGTCAGGACGACAGCCGTCGTCGGGGCGCCTGGGAGTCTTCAACTTCAAGAAGCTGTTGAACGGTCGTCGGGGTCAGGAGACCAACGCGTTGAGGTTGGATCACGTGTATTGTTTAGGGTGGGACCATGCGTGGTCGATGGGCTGAGTCTGAAAATTGCTTCAACGCGTCTTGTTCAAAGCATCGGGCAAGTCATTGAGCGTCGGACGTCCACCATGTCCTCCAGCCCCGCTTCACCGCGTTCACCAGCATTTGACACGTCATCTGCCGCAGCGAGCACGGCTCCTTCTTCCCCCCCGCCCGCAGATGCATCAGAGTACGACGCCTCTGAGGGCCATACGGTGAGTGGTGCTATAAATTTGCCACATTTTCGGGAAGTCTTACTAGTAGGCGTTTTAGAACATAGAAGGGACTTCAGAGAATGGTGATGAGCTCGATGAGGTCAGCCAGACATAGACGCGTACCAGCCAGAATGCAATGACTCACCCAGCCGAGTTTAGGAAATGGAGAAGCGTTACGCGAGACTCCAATTTGTATTGCAGAAATCTGCGGCATATACCAGCTTCTTGCAGACTCAGATGGAGCAGCACAAGGTAGCTCTAGAGGCCGCGGCCAAAACTAAGGCGGCGACCACAAAGGGGAGCCCATCCAAGTCCAAGCGCGGGTCCACAGAACGCAGTGGAAAGGGTCGCAAACGCGCTCGTATAGAGAGCGATGACGAATCCGGAGATGAGGGATCTAATTCTAAACGCAAGAAGGGCGAGAATGGAGAGGTTCAAACCGTGGGCGAAGAGGCACCACTATTTCAACAGCCAGCCCTGATAACTGGAGCCAAGCTCAAAAAGTATCAACTCGAGGGGCTACAATGGATGGTCTCTCTCGACCAGAACGGAATATCTGGAATTTTGGGTACGTCGGCTCCGCCCTCGATTATACCCTCACACTCAACTGCAACCTTTTTCAGCCGACGAGATGGGTCTTGGAAAGGTAGCCCTAAAATGAATATGTGGCAGAACATTTTAAGTGACGCATTATACGCACAGACCTTGCAAACGATTGCATTCAGCGCATACCTGCGCGAACACCACAACTCTACACCATTTCTTGTCGTGTGCCCTCTCAGTGTCATGCACAATTGGATGGACGAGTATAAGAAGTTTGCCCCTACTGTTAGCACCTTTATTCTCCTTACGTTCCCTTAACTTACGGTTTATACCAGATGCCTGTTTGCATGTACCATGGCACTCCGGCCGAGCGTGCAGAGCTTCGGCGGACTGTAATGGCGTTACCTTCGGCACGAAGTCCCCCGAAACCGAAACCAAAGGCGAAAGGTCGCGCGGCCACTAAGGCTAAACCTAAACCGAAGATCCCCGCGAAGCGCAGTTCCAGGCGGAGTGACCCTTTCACAAAGTCTGCCCCTCATGATTCGGATGGTGATGCGGCTGTCATTGGCGAAGACGACGTTGAGGACGATGTCGCTGAGGACGAGGAGCCGCAAGACCCCATGGCGTCGTTTCCCGTCGTCATAACCACATACGAGATGATCATTAAGGACCGCGCACATCTAGAACATTATAATTGGGGCTATATCGTGGTCGACGAAGGGCATAGGCTGAAGAATCTAGATTGCAAGTTAATGAGGGAGATTAAGAAATACAAGTCTGCAGGACGGATGATTTTGACTGGCACACCACTACACGTACGTACACATACTTTTTATACCCCTACGGCTATGCTAAGTGAGTCTTGTACCAGAATAACCTTGCAGAACTTTGGTCGCTTCTTAACTTTATATTACCCGATATCTTCAACGATGTAGATTCTTTCCAAGAATGGTAAATCCTGAAGCATCAAGCCCGGCATTTTTCGAACTGACGGAATGGTGCAGGTTCAACATACCCGCGATGCAGCAAAGTTTAGGATCAGAACGGTCTTCTCAGATAATCTCATCTCTTCATGCTCTGCTCAAGCCATTCCTTTTGCGTCGCCTAAAGGTTGATGTTGAAGTGAATCTTCCTCCAAAGAAGGAGTACGTCCTCTACGCCCCACTTAGTGTCCAACAACGCGAGGCATACGACATGGTTCTCGCGGGTACACTACGGTCGTATTTGATTGGCAGCAATCCTGCCAAGGTAGAAGAACAGCCAGTCGAAACCGGTCCACGGCGCTTGCGAAGCGAAGGAGGAAAGCAAGCAAGGAAGCGGTACGACGTTGATGGGGATGACGACGAGTACTTTGATATGGTTGAGAATGGGGAGGTGGACGAGCGGGGTATCAGGGTGAAGGTGAAGCAACCGGATCAACAGGAGCTCGAGCGCATGGGGAGGGAGCACCAGTACAAGTCAACAGGTAGGTCATTCAAACTCATTGAGAGGGCACCATGATGACAGTGGCTTAATCTAGTGAAGCAAGTCAACAACATGAAGCTGCAGAACGCCGTCATGCAGCTGCGCAAGGTCTGCTCGCATCCATTCTTGTTCGATTGGCCGTTGGATCCACGAACGCAGCAGCCGGTGCTGAACGATGATCTCGTCAATGCCAGTGGGAAGATGATGGTGTTAGATCGCCTCCTACGCGAGCTCTTTAGGAGAAAACACAAGGTCCTTCTCTTCAGCCAGTTCACAACAATGCTCGACATCATTGAGGTGAAATCACATCCTTTTGAACATCTCCATACACTGACTCCCATCTTTGTTCGAACACAGGATTGGGCGACGGAGTGCATGGGATGGAACATCTGTCGTATTGATGGATCCTCCTCGCCTATGGAACGCCGCGAGCAGATGAACCGATTCCAGTCCGGCGGGGACGCTCCAGATGCGCCGTGCCTATTCCTTCTCAGCACTCGAGCGGGTGGATTGGGCATCAACCTCGTCGCTGCTGACACTGTGATCTTCTACGATCAGGATTGGGTACGTTTATAGCATCATCCAAAGAATCTATTCATACATCTAACTCTGATTAATGATAGAATCCTCAAATGGACGCACAGGCGCAGGATCGAGCCCATCGTATTGGCCAGACGAAGCCCGTCCTGATCTTCAGGCTCGTGAGTGCACATACGATCGAGACCAAGATTATGCAGCGCGCTACCGAGAAGCGGCAGCTTGAGGCTCTCGTCATTGCAAAAGGTATCTTGATTCACTTGTCGCTCTTGGACCTATATCTCATCATCGATCTTTAGGCAAGTTCAAGATGCCTGCTGCAGCAGCCGGACGAAGCAAGCCTGAGACGATGGCGGAGATGGCCGCATCGTTGCTTCGCCTCGAAGGCGAGAAGATCGACGTAGTCCCCAATACCGCTGAGGGCAAGGCTGGGGTTCTTCCTGATGCGGACCTAGAAGTACTGCTGGATCGCAGCCCGCAGGTGTTTGCCGACAGAGGACAAGGTTGGACGTCGTCGGGCAAGACTGGAGATGCAGACGCTGCTGGGGTTCCTGAGGCGGGTGATGGGAAGAAAACAGCGTTTGCTGTGTATCAGGCTCCCGTTGATCAGGGCAATGATGCCCTCGCGAAGATGCTGGGGGAGGATATAGAGTGATCAGAATTCTGATGAGTGTACTATGATTTATACCCAATATCTGTATATATTCTATAATTTCAGGTGTCTCAAAACTTGCTGTGTGCTTGTACTTTTGCTGCTCTTATGGTTTGTGGATCGGTCTGTGAGGTGGCAGTACATTACGATTCCAAACTTCTACCGGAAGCCCTTCAAGGACGATGGCATCAAACTAAAGTCGACGATGTAGCACGTTCCCTTCTCGACTGGACCCATGGCGATGAAATCTCGTTCTGTGGACAGCACACATCTATGGTTGACGAACAAAGCGTGGCCGTTTTTCCTCCCACACTCCAGCCCGGATATGTTTGGTATCGCTTTATATTTGCCTGATTCACAATCACTGTGCTTCTTCAGCAGTGATACCGATAGCTATGAACCTTCATACCTCTTGATTTCGAGCTTCAGTTGTGGTTTTGATCTGCTGCGTCCCTCAAGCCCACTGCCATGGTCCGAGAAGGCATCCCGCCGTTCGGGCGAGCTCTCGCGAGAAAGAGCTCTGGATTTGGGCCAGGTACTAGGATAAGGACGTGCAAGCACGGGCACGATGATTAAGGCCACGAAGCTCAAGACTGCTACGTGCATATCAATGAATTTGAGATTTTTGGGGTGTACGGGGAAAGGCCGGCTTTCAGAGGTGTTTCGATGTCGCGTCGTGCGTTTTATACTTCCCCTCCTTCCTTTTTGAGCACTCTGAAACGATACATTATGGCAGATTCGGCTATCCAATTGTAGTTATCGTAACTTGGTAGTAACTACGACAGGAGAGTTGGGCCGTCCATATTCGGAATCGCTAGTCATTCGCGAAATATGTTTTTGTCTGGGATCCAGAACTTGACCGGTACCGACGATGCCCGGCGTGCGGTAAAATAGTATCAGAACTTGGAATAGCATCGTTTTCTTTTATGTGGGGGCTCAATCATACAGTGTATTCATTGTCTTTGCTATTCTTATACATGAGTTTTAGAGCTGTATGGCTGGGCCCCTAAATCTGCGCCACACACTGCAAATCAAGGTCAGATCAGGCCCCGACGATGTTTACGAGAAGCATCTTACTTTAACCAACTTCAACTAGTCAGGCGTCGCAGGCCAGCTCTCATTGTAATTCCAGCATGTACTGGTCAAGACTACCAAGAAAAAGTAAGTTGCAGCTGTGTGCCGAATGACGTATGTAAATGAGTAAGTAAAAACGATGGATAGTGATGTAGTATGTCATTAAATACAAGCAAGGCTCAGCGCCTCCGAGTCCAAGCACGCCCATCCCACATCGTCTGGTATATCCCCTTCATTCTGGCCCTCCCTCTCGGCTAGACGACACTAACGTCACCTCAGATCCGTCCGATAGCTCGGCGGCGGCGGCGACGACGACGCAGCCCCAGCGGGTCTCCTCGGATCCACAAGATGAAGCGGCGGCGCCTCGTACGGCGCATCAAAGTCCGAGCCCTCGCTTGCCGTGCGATACGACGCGCCCGTCGCCTCCGCCGCATGGCCGTACCCGCCGCCCTGCATCAGCGTCTCGCGCGACTCGCGCCCCGTGAGCGTCTCCGCGCTCGCGCTCGTGCTCTCGCTCGCGTGGTGGTACCCGTACACGCCCGCCCCGGCGGGCGCGAGCTGCATCGGCGAGTGCGAGTGGAGGTCCCACCCGACCTCGTCTGTGCTCTCGCGCGGGCGCGCGTGGCCGTACCCCTGCCCGCCGGCGTACCCGTACTCGACGTCGTCCGTTACTTGGGGGCCGGGAAGGTCGTGTCGCTTCTGTGGTTTGGGCGCGTAGAGGTAGCCCGGCTCGAACTCGCGCGACTCCATTGATATACGCTTGACGCTGGGTGAGTGGACTTTGAGCGTGAGGGGGATGGCGTCGTCGTCTGAGAATCCGAGGGAGTTGGATGAGGAGGAGTGGGAGGCGGCCCGCGCGAGTTTGGCTTGTCTGGAAGGGGGCATACCGTAAGTTTGGTACGCAGGAAAAGAAAAGGTGGAAGGAGAGCGTACCTGGCTTTCCTACGCGCATAGATGACCTGCGGCTTGACCTTGTTCATCATGTGGTAGATATACCACATCGCGACGAGAGTGATGATGAACGTGACGGCGAGGACGACATCGCTGATGATCGTGCTCTTTTTGTCTTTCTCGCCTGCGGGGAAGTGTTAGCGATCATCGTGGGCATAGACGAGAGTAATGGAATGAAGAGGAATGTGAAGATACAGAGAACGGGGATGCATAAAACGTTTGCCCGCCCAAAAGAAAGTCAAGGAGCGCAACACGAGAACCTCACGAGGGTCGAAAAGCCCTGCGAGCGGAGGTGGAGTTGAGGAACAGGGAGAGGTAAGGGCCGTAAATTAAATTGCGTGGAGCTGGAGCGCGTCTGAAGGGTCATCAAGGGTTGTTGCAGGCGCCAGCGCTCAATTCTCCAATGCGCTATCAACGGCCCCACCTCAGGGCAGCTCCAAAAGTCAACGACCACAAGCTCGAAAAGACCAATCCAATCCCAGACCACACAATGAAGGAGAAAGAAACCCACCAGTAGCGCTCTGTTCCAGTATAACACCCAGATACACCGTGATGAACTGCTTGGGCATCGAGAGGATGGCCGCGAGGGTGAATACGAAGATGCCCATGCCGCACGTGGAGAAGACGGCTGTTGTGACTGTGGGTAGCGGTTAGCTCAGTATACGCGTCGATAGAAGGGGCGAGGAAGGGCAGGACGAGAGGGGAGAAGGGAAGGGAGAGAAGGGAAGGACGTACAATGTCCCGGAATGGCGCTCAATCGCGCAATGAGCGCGACCTTGAACCCGCCGTCTCGCACCACCCTCGCAAGGCACGCATATGTGAGGTTCGTCCGCTCCATCTTCTCGCCGCGTGCGCGGCAGCAGTATTTAAACGCACTGTGGGGGGAAGGAAGAGTTTGTTAGCACCAGTAATTGGACCTCGCATGTCCTGAGCGGAAAGGGAAAAGAGGAAAGGCGAAGGACAGAGGAAGGAGCGGCATTCGAAGGAGGTGGAATGGATGGACGGACAAGGCAGGGACGTGATGAGGAGATATGAAGCAGAATGAAATGCAAGGAGGCGGAGGGCAAGGAGGCGGAGGGCAAGGAGGCGGAGGGCAAGGAGGCGGAGGAGGGTCCACTTACTAGAAATTCCCAATTTCACCCAGAAGCGTCCCCGCTGACACGATCGCAAAGCCTATCCAGAGGCCCCACACGAGCCCACACAATATCGCCACAATTTCGTGGCCAAACAGCTGCACCACAATGACGTTAGCATCCGTATCCACGATACACACGCGGGGTACGCACCGGAGGGAAGGAGATGACGAAGAGCACGCCTATGGGGACGAGCCAGCCGAATTTAAGCCTAGGAGGCGAGGTTCCGCGTTAGTAGATTGAAGGTTGTGGGCTGAAGGGGGAGGGGGAGGGGAAGAAGGGAACGCACTTGTGGAGCCAGAGGGTGACGGGTGTGAGCCAGTGGACGATCTGCTTGTGGTATATTGTTATGAGCGCCGTGAGGGTCAGAATTATTACGAGCGCGACGTAGTACCCTGTAAAATGTGGCCACATTCGTCAGCAGGTGATCATGGATATCAAGCAGGGAGTGACGAATCAAGAGTTCAGTAAGTCTAAATGAACACAAGTGCAGACACGATTCTGGGCTAAACAGGAACGAGGCAGAACGGACGCGAACGAACGAACAGCACTCTCCGCTTCTCTCCATCCAACCTCGCTGAACAAAGCAACAACAGAACAGACAACAGAAAGTCCAACGAAAGTAACTCACAAAGCCACTCCCTCCTAATCCAAAACCTCCAATTGCTAAGCCTCTTCCAATCAAACGCGCCCGTCTTCATCTCCCTCTCCTCACTCGGTGTCGGACTCGGCGTACGGACAAGTATGCGCGCCTCCTCGGCCGATTTCGGGGTGTACGCCGTATCGTAGGGGTTGTTCGCGCTGCCATTTAGATGTGGATGCGGATGCGGGGCCGAGGATGGGTGGTGTGGCTGGGGCTGGGGTGAAGGTGATGAGGCATAGTACGCTGCTCGTTGGGAGTGGGATTGGGATGGCGGTGGGTAGGGGTACTGGTACGGCGAGGGGTCCGTCGGGTGCACCATTTTCTTGTCTGGGTCTTATAATTAACCTGGCTTTGATGTTACTACACGCCTGGACCAGCAGCGGATTCACAAGTTCGAAGAATCGAAATAGATTCGAGGCTCAGACTCGTCGGGACGTTAATGTCGGAGGGACTCGGGCGCGGCGAAATTTGCCAGGGAGAAGGGAATTTGAATCGAATGAAAGAGGAAGAGAGAGAACGGCTTGTTGTTCCCACATGCCTATGCCAGTGATTAGACTGGAGCGTTGCTTCCTTTTGGAGTGATCTGTATTACATATGTTGGCGCCTTGGCTGCGTTGCACCGCCCCAAACCCGTCCCTGAATCTAGCCGCATCACTTGATTCGTGATTCGAGCTGGCTATGGGGTTACCGGCGAACGAGGACACCAGCTCTTTGCACTGCGGACCGCAAGTTGATACTCGGGTTTCAAAACGAATTTAGATTAGACTGATATGTAAGTATGGGGAGAGTTAATTACCGACTCAGATTACAGTCCACTAAAAAGTATGAAGTACTCAGATGGCAACGCTGGACGCTGGGTGACAGCGTAGTACATAAGTGGTGCCATAAGCACATAGGCTACTGGCAGTTACCACTCTCTATGAGGGCTTTGTGCCGCAAGCCGAGTTCAGATCACATCAACCTGTGCTCAGCCACACCAAAGTAATGCTGTGGAAAGTAGTTAAGTAGCAGTGCCACTTGCCACTTGCTGCGGGCGACATTTGTAACCTGTCGTCCGACGTCGACACCCAACATGCTGCCCGGGAAGGTCGAACTCGGATGGCCTTGCCGCAGCGAGAAACGTCAACAACAACAACAACATCGGCCATAAGAGGACATAAAAGCCCAACAACTCGAGGGGGCTATACCAATCCGCCCGAGATCGCCACTTTGGCCGTGGTGTGCGAGGCGCGAGGCACTGTACGGCCTGCGCAGTCCGTCTGGGTATATCGATCCCATCACGTCCGTGTTGGGCCAACAGAATCTGGTCGGACGGATTGTGCACTGATCGTGGTCGGGATGACGTCGTCTTGACATGATAGGCGGGGAGGAGGATGCTATACGGGCGACCTGATGAGCTTGACGCGTCTTCGCAAGTTCTGGTGTTCTAGACGCGCTGTGCCCGAGGGAAGAGCGCGATACGTTGAAGCCGTGGATCGAGGGTCACTCGTTGGACCCGTCGTCGACACCCAACGTGCTGCCCGGGAAGGTCGAACTCGGATGGCCTTGTCGCAGCGAGAAACGTCAACAACAACATTGGCCATAACAGGACACAAAAGCCCAACCACTCGAGGGGGCTATACCAATCCGCCCGAGATCGCCACTCTGCCCGTGGTCCGAGGAGGGTGTGCGGGGCGCGAGGCACTGTACGGCCTGCGCACTCCGTCTGGATATGTCGATCCCATCACATTCGTGTTGGGCCAACAGAATCTGGTCGGACGGATTGTGCGCTGATCGTGCTCGGGAGGCCGTCGTCCTGACATGATAGGCAGGGAGGAGGACGCTATACGGGCGGCCTGAAGAGCTTGGCGCGTCTCCACGAGTTCGGGTGTTCTAGACGCGCTGTGCCCGAGATACGTTGAAGCCGTGGATCGAGGGTCACTCGTTCGACCAGAATTACACCGCAGTCGGTCGACGTCACTGAGTAGGCGACAGTCATCTCGGGTTGGGTGGGAGGCGAAGGAAACAGGCCTGGACTCGGAGTCAATGTTGAAAGGCTGACTGTGACCTGGCAGTGTCGCGTCGCAATAAACGTTGACTGCTCACGAGAGATCGAGAGGAGAGCTGGCGCTCGAACGTTGCGTGTTGGTTGCGGTTCGGGACTGCATCGCCAATGGTGTTCGGGCATAGAAACGGATGAGAGCGTCGGACGTGGCTGCGGGATGATGATTTACGGCCCTAAATTTTCCAGAGGAGCGCCGCAGGTACATGAATCCAAGAAGTACGTAGGATAAAGTGAGGTTCAGTGAAGTGTGGAGCGGCATAGCTTATAGAGCTCGAGGCCCCCATTCTTCAGCACTACTGATCGTAAGCGGTCGAGACTCGTAAAATGTAGACGTGGTGGCGGAGCGAACAGACATGGTGAAGGAGAGTTCGCGGTCGTGGTCACGGTGCAAGTGAAGTTTAGAATATGTGGACCACTCCAGGCCCCCGTGTTACAGTGCATGTATTGGCCTCGGAAAATTGGGCGATTTCTTCGAGCATAGACGTGGTGGCGGAACGCCCCTTGCTCTCCCCCACTATGACATTCCTGCTGACAAATATTACCATTTTGGGTTCGTCCGAGTGTCATTA
>JABCKT010006596.1:0-40282 GCA_018858115.1 Tephrocybe rancida
GTAAGTACTTGCATGACACATGGGAAACAAGTACTCATGAGTACTTGTGATACTCATGAGTATAATACCCACAGATCCGAGTATGACTTTTGGTTTTGCAATACTCATGAGTAAGGATCCGAGTCAACTCGTGAGTAGACTTGTGCTATGCCTTATTTGGGGTATAAGATCATGCCTGCTCATGAATGTGGATTTCCAATGTCCTGTTGGATAAGCATCAATCATGGAGTATTGAGAATAAGCTCTGACACATACCTTGGCAATAGAGTTGCCAATACTATTCAAATAATAGACATTTCCTCGACTGGATTCTTGTTGCTTGGTGGGATTGCCAAGCTCTCAGAGTAGTGATGCCTGAGGACTCCAGAATGCATCATAACTGGGCAGATGAGTGCCAAGCTCATGCACCCATGAAAGCACAGCCTTCTGTTGTGCACAGGAGAACTGAAGATGAGGAGAGCTAAACAGAACATCTGTAAGAAATGTCTATGGTATCATAAGCGCTGATGTATTGTCACAAGATCGACCAACTTACCAATTTATCAGGATAGGGAAACCATTCTTTGCTGGCAGATGGTCAGAATAAATGTTTGTTGAGGTCAGTCACAGTAGCATCTGCTGAAATAGAGGAAGAAGGGGATGTTGAGCCTTATTCAATGGTTTAAACTCACATTCAAATGCAAACAAATCATCTTTGTCTTCCAACCCTTCCTCACCAAACAGGCCATCTTCTGCATGCCAAAGTGCATGTGCAAGTGACTCTGCTAAAGGATCAGTCTCCTTGCAAGCACTGAAATATACATGTTGGCCAGCAGCATCCATCCATTCATGTCCCAAGAGTTCAGAGCCCACAAAGGGATCTGGATTTCCCCTGTCAAGAGCATCATTGATACTGGTGCCTTGTTGTTTGTGTGGCTGAGGAAGTGGCTGCAACAACAGTGATGGTGAAGGTTCACAGGTCATGTTGTCTTGACAGATTGTAGGTTCATGGCAAGGCTGCAGTCCAGATGTTGTTGTGCTCTTGGGTTCTGAGAGATTCCAGAGAGTCAGATCATAAGGTTGCCTTCTGTTGTGCTCGCTTCTTTGCAAGCTCAGTCTGATGTTTCAAGGTCCTTACATGGTTGGTAAGGTTGCACAAGGAAATCCAAGCATCAGATCTGGCTCACTGTGGACAAAGTCTGTGCTTGAATGTGCTTGTCTTTGAGTCTTGACAGAAATCTGGATTTTTGTCCATGAAAATGGACTAGTTGCAAGTGAAGAAGAGATATACCATCAGTGTTAAAGTCAGCTTTCTTGTGCATAGCCCATGGTAATGTTGATTGCAATATGACGAGAAACAATCAAACAGGCTCCAGAGGAAATGGGACTTAGAAAGATTCAAGCTCAAAATTGTAACATGATCACATTCTGAGATATAGATAGGTGTTGATGGCATGACGTGGATATGAGGTGGCTACTGAGATTAATATGATGTTGATGTGCATGGCGCAAACAGATGAGAGTTTGTTGTTGGTGTGTTGTGAGGTTGCTGTGGAGTGTTTGTCTGAAATGTGTGATCAAATCAGTGATGCCTGGACATTGAAATTTGCAAAGACAATCAGACAATCAATAGAGGCCTTTTCAAGGGTAAACTTGGGTCCTTTCAATATCTAATTAACATCGCTTATTTTTCATCAAAAAAACATAGCAGGTATCAATGGGGGTGTAGTGTGTAATTCTGAGATTTCCCCCACAATTGACATAACTCTACATTTGTCCCTCCACACATACATATATAAAGACAAGTAATCTAAATTGCTTGTCAGGTGTGTATGAAAAATCCCATACAAGTAAAATTCATAGAAGCTATCATACTGATGAATTACAACTATAGAAGGACAACAGAATATAGCAAAAAGCCTTTCAAACATTCAACGAGAAGATTTTGACCCAGCCATTACCAAGGCATCTAGAATCAAAGACTACATGGGTAGGGGGCTGAGAAGAAATAATTAATCTGGTGCTGGGTGTATAAACTGCTGAGCACATCTGTTCTGGCAGCCACAGCATTAAATGCCCAGCTTGAGAGGAAATCCAACCTGTATGTTGGTTGAATGTCCACAGATCCACATCAGAAGCACATTCAATGGTCTTCAAAATCAATGATTTATCATTACTGGTTGCCAAAGGTTGCCCCATGAGCTGCTTGACAAGGTCTCTAGTCAATGCATCCCAGATGCGCACTGATTGGTCATTGCTTCCTGACACCACCTGTTTCCCATCTGGAGAGAATGCCACAGATCTCACAAAATCTGTGTGCCCCTTGAGCTTCTTGAGAAGGTCTCCAGTTAATGCATCCCAAATGCACACTGATTTGTCATTGCTTCCTGACACCACCTGCTTCCCATCTGGAGAGAATGCCACAGACCCCACAAAATCTGTGTGTCCCTTGAGCTCCTTGACAAGGTCTCCAGTCAATGCATCCCAAATACACACTGATTTGTCATCACTTCCTGACACTACCTGTTTCCCATCTGGAGAGAATGCCACAGACCCCACAAAATCTGTATGCCCCTTGAGCTCCTTAACAAGGTCTCCAGCTAATGCATCCCAAATACATAGTGATTGGTCATTGCTTCCTGACACCACCTGTTTCCCATCTGGAGAAAATGCCACAGACTGCACCCCATCTGTGTGTCCCTTGAGCTCCTTGACAAGGTCTCCAGTTAATGCATCCCAAATATGCACTGATTTGTCTTCACTTCCAGACACTACCTGTTTCCCATCTGGAGAGAATACTACAGACCTGACAAAATCTGTGTGCCCCTTGAGCTCCTTGGCAAGATCTCCAGTCAATGCATCCCAAATGCACACTGATTGGTCATCACTCCCTGACACCACCTGTTTTCCATCTAGAGAAAATGACACAGACTGCACCCAATCTGTGTGCCCCTTGAGCTCTTTCACAAGGCCTCCAGTCAATGCATCCCAGATGTGCACTGATTTGTCACTGCTTCCTGACACAACCTGTTTTCCATCTGGAGAGAACACCACAGACTGCACCCAATCTGTGTGCCCTTTGAGCTCCTTGACAAGGCCTCCAATCAATGCATCCCAGATGCGTACTGATTTGTCATTGCTTCCTGATACCACCTGCTTCTTATCTGGAGAGAATGCCACAGATAGCACCCAATCTGTGTGCCCCTTGAGCTCCTTGAGAAGGTGTCCAGTCAACACATCCCAAATGCACACTGATTTGTCATTGCTTCCTGACACCACCTGTTTCCCATCTGAAGAGAATGCTACAGACTGCACCCCATCTGTGTGCCCCTTGAGCTCCTTGACAAGGCTTCCAGTCAATGCATCCCAGATGCACACTGATCGGTCACCACTTCCTGACACAACCTGTTTCCCATCTGGAGAGAATAACACAGACCCCACAAAATCTGTGTGCCCCTTGAGCTCCTTAACAAGGTCTCCAATCAATGCATCCCAGATGCAAACTGATTTGTCATTGCTTCCTGACACAACATGTTTTCCATCTGGAGAGAATGCCACAGACTGCACCCAATGTGTATGCCCCTTGAGGTCCTTGAGAAGGTGTCCAGTCAATGCATCCCAGATGCACACTGATTTGTCAATGCTTCCTGACACCACTTGTTTCCCATCTGGAGAGAATGCCACAGACAGCACCAAATCTGTGTGCCCCTTGAGCTCTTTGACAAAGTCTCCAGTCAATGCATCCCAAATATGCACTGATTTGTCAAAGCTTCCTGACACAACCTGTTTCCCATCTGGAGAGAATGCCACAGACTGCACTGAATCTGTGTGCCCCCTGAGATCCTTGACAAGGTCTCCAGTCAATGCATCCCAGATACACACTGATTTGTCATGACTTCCTGACACTAGCTGTTTGCCATCTGGTGAGATCCCTATGCCTGTAACTGAACTTGAGACCTGAATAGTCATCAGATGTGCTGACATGTATGCTGCAGTGATTTTTGGAATGTAAGGAAAATGTGGCTGCCAAATCTTTGCAATTTCTGACTTGGGATTCCAACAGCTCAATGCAGATATATACAAGTGGGGAGTGTATGCTGATGCAGAGCCACTAACAAAGAACTGATAGAATTTGCATGCCTCCTCCCATAAACCCAAGGTATTTGGAGTGTACTACAAAGAACATTATGTTAGTAACCTGTACACCCACAACCTTTTGCTCCAACAACTCACTCTATTTATCCATGACTTGAACATGTCAAGCATTTGCATGCCCTCCCTTCTTGCATTTAGCAAATTCACAACTTCCACCCAATACAATAACAGCTTTTCAATAAATAATTGTGGGTCATTCACCAGTGCCTTGTCTGGATCTGTAGCTGAATTCAAATGTGCCATCCATGTGAGAACTGCATATTTCAACAAGCTACCAATCTTGTCTTGAATATGCTTTTGCAAGTCTGGAACATCAGCATCCTTTACAAAGGATGATTCAAGCCCACAAATGTTGAAGCAGAGCTGTTTCTCCATTATGTTATAGCACCTCTGTGCCAGGAATGC
The DNA here is from genome assembly GCA_018858115.1 of Tephrocybe rancida. NCBI lineage: Eukaryota > Fungi > Basidiomycota > Agaricomycetes > Agaricales > Lyophyllaceae > Tephrocybe > Tephrocybe rancida. The sequence continues at coordinate 4,540 of JABCKT010006596.1, forward strand.
ATGTTGCAAGCTAACATTGCAATGCAGGTCAAATGCTGTTTCAGCAGCTATGGGAGTTTGGAGAATATAGTCTGCAAAGGAGGCATGATAAGTGTAAATCATTCCATCATGTGCCTTGTACATCACAGCATGGAGTTTCTTAAGGACTGTTGTAACAACATCCAATGTTGTCTTTGCAAGCTGAGCTACAACTGTTTCTGAAATGGGATGCATTGCACACAGAATGGTATGTAGAACTTGAAGTCGAGAAGCTTGAACATTGCTCTTACGAAGACCAACAACATCCTTAACAATTTGACAGTATAAGTCCCCTAACTGTGGACTGTCACTCCAATCAATAATCCCTTGCAGAAGCTCCACTTGTTCAGTTACAGCAGCATCATTTGCTGTGACCATCTTGACAACAGTGGCAGCATAAATGAAAAGTCCATCAGAGCGCTGTTTCAGCTTTCCAAGAAGATCTTGATAAGATGTATTGGAATGAATACCAGGCAGGCTCTGTGTTAGATACAAGCCAATGTCATTTTGAACAATCTGCTTTTGAATATCCTGCAAGTGAAGAACTGTTCCCTGAGGAAGAATATTACATAGCCTGGATATCTGTTCATCTTCCCTGCTTGTCACAAAAAACTTCAAACCCCTCAACTCTGTAGCTGCAACTGCTTGAAGTAGATGTTGCAGAAATGCAGAGCCACTTTGGTTCTCATCTAGAGCATCAACCACAATGATTAGAGGTGGAAGGCCCACACGATCAGAGGCACTAGCTTTCCAGGGCTGTATGAGCATCTGTTTCAATTGAATTTTTACATTGCCATGAGCCAACTCTGAATCCTTCTCCAGAGCCTCTGCTAAACAATCTGCATATGAAGAGGAGTGATCACAGAGCCGCCGACAGAGGGTAGATACAAGTAGACCACTCTCTCCACTGTCAAGCTGACGAGAGCAAAAGAAGGACACTAAAGGAAACTTCAAGATAGTGCTAAGACCATGGTACATGGACCAATTGGCATGTTCACCACTTTCCCTGTCATCAACAAGCTCACAGATGGTCTTAGCAATAGTAGTCTTTCCTATACCTGCTGGGCCAGTAAGCCAGTAGACAGGTTCACCATCTGGCTGTTGTAGCCAAGATAGAATACTCTTCAGAACATTAAGTCTGGTACCTGGAGTACAGGTCCTCCGATCAATGGTGTCTGACTGAATATGTGCTGTATGGGCTGCTGTCCTTGAGGTCAGTACATTGTGCAACTCAGCTCTCTGATTCAAGGTCAGTACTTGTCACTGTTCCTGAACAAAAACAAATTACCTGTCGGATTGTGCTTGTATCATGCTCAATTGCCACTAAGAAGGCAACCTACAGTTACTTGTTAGGGCCAATTCAATGATGAGATGGAAGATAAATTAACTCACTTTAAACTGCTCAAGAACTTCACTGATGTTCTTGTAGGCACCCAGAAGAGTACCTGCATCCTTTGACCCCTGAAGCACACGCCTGAAAAGACCATGTGACTGCATCTGCTGAATTTTCTCCAACTCAGCCTGCATCATGCTGAGGATAGCATGAGTATACAACACAGCCAAAGGAGGGGGGAGTTACATTGCAAAAGTCATTAGGTTGTTTCCCTTGCCAAAGCCATCCTTACGGCCCTCAAGCCGCTTTGCAGATGTTTCGAGGATAGGCAGTAATCCTTGGATACGGACCAGAGTGTCTTTCATATCTTGCGAGTTGTCACTCACGGCCTGTATGATTGTTTGCTATCATTCGTCTCCTCAACTATTCAAGTGGATATACCTTTGCTAGATCAATAACAGCCACGACGCTGCTGAGTGCTGCCTTAAGGAATGGGTTCCAGTCAGAAGAATCCCTGGCAATCCTTAGTGCTGTCAAAAAGCCATCCAAGGCCACGTCCACGCCTTCTGTGGTATGGTTAACAACGAACAAATGTACCTCAAGATACAACGCCGGCTCACCTTTGAACTTGCTTCGATCCTGAGGAACATTGGGCCCAGGCGGGGAGTATTGATTGATGTTTGTCAAGGAAACAGGGTTTGTGGCTGCAGAGTCGATGGGTGGTGGTAGATGAAAGAGCGAAAGAGAGGCATGCTTACTGGGATCGTTATAAGATACAACGACTTTGGGTGTAGAGCTACGTTCATCAATGTTCATCGCTGACGTAGGACCCGCCACTGTATAGGCTGTTAGCGCTCAGCGAGTGAAGGAGATTGGTGGAGTATGCATACCAGCTGGGGTCATGGAGCTGCGTCGACCGGCATTCATCGCCGACTGAAGTCCCATGGCTACATATAATGTGAGTACTCCGCGAGCAAGAGTAGAGGATGAGGTATGCCTACCAACTGCGGTCACGGAGCCGCGGTGATCGACATTCATCGCCGACGTAGGACCCGCGGCTGCATAGGTGTGAGTGCGAGCAAGGGTGAAGAGTAAGGCATGCGTACCGACTGGGGGCATGGAGCCGCCTTGATCGACGTTGATCGCCGACGTGGTACCCATGTCTTTATAAAATGTGAGTGCTGGACAAGCCAAGATGAAAAATGAGGCTTTTGTACCAGTTACAACTTGAATGCTCGCAGCGGCTCGAGAGACCGCAGGAGCTGTAACAACACCTGGATGCCATCAATGAGTAACGGTGAAGAAACGATGTGCAGGCTTACCGAGAACATTTGCCGCAGGCTGAGCAGCAGAGGCGGGTGCTGGGACTGCCAGTTGAACCTCACTGACAACATGGAACGGCCTGAAGCGTGCTTACCGGTTACGTTCTCCACCGATTGAGTAGCAGCAGTGCTCGAGACAAGGCTACTCTTTGTGGGCTTTGAAACTCCAAGTCGACCGAGGAGGCGCTTAACAGCAGATGGCTTTTTCCCATCGGGTGCTGAGATAGGCCAATTGAGTCTCAATGACAACATGGAACTGCCTGGAAGTACGCTTACCTGTCAGATCCATGGATCGAGTAGTGTGAGTATTCAGAGCAGAGCTACTCTCTGTGGACTTGGAGTCTTTGGCTCGATTGAGGAAGCGCTTCCCGAGAGATGGATTTTTTCCATCTGGGACAGCAGCAGGTTGTGCGGTAGGCTTATTATCCGCGGGAATCATGCCTCTGGGATTTGGAGTGGGTTTAAACAGTTTCAGCAATTTACGCAAGATAGCTTGAGTGAAGATGAGCCTAGATGAGCCCACACAGGGCGACAGACTCCGATTCGGAGTTAGGAACTGCCCAAATCTCAATAATTTTCGTGTTCCCTACTCTCTACGTCGTACCTTCTTTCTGTACGCACTCCTCAACAATAATGTTGATTACTACCAGGATGGGTGCTAGTGTGGCCTCATAAAGTCTCGCGAAGCTACCTATCCGCCCTGCGACTGTCTCAAGAGGTTATAATTGGTTTAAGCCGTAAGTTCACGTTTTCGTGTAATTATCTTTCGATCAACACTGACTCTCCTCCTTCCACTAGAATTCCATCTTCGCCTACTAAGCATGGACCCATGCTAATGCTCTGTATGGTGGATCTGTCTACATCTGCCCTTACTCGTGAATTTCCCTCCTACTACGACATACCGCCGCACCGGACCCACACACGACCCTCACGCAACACGCGCCACGGGAGCACCGATGTCTTCCCCCTACCCTACAGACCCGGACAACTTTTGACACAAAGTTATGGTCCTACACCCGTTATATAATCAACTCCTGCGCACACAGAGGTCCGCAAGACGTTTATGGCACCAAGCACCAGCGCCCCGCATCCTCCAGCTGAAAGCTCTCACCACCCGAGCCATCAGTACTATCGCTGCCTTGGGCGCTGACACAGTCTATACCCCGCATTTTCCGTATGCACCGCACACACACCGCGTGCTTTCTCTGCACCGTTGCCTTAACATAACTCCAGGCTTCCCATCGCCTTCGTCCTGCCCACAAAACACTGCCAAGAGCCATACGGCCTCCATCGTATTTTACCTGCGTGCAACCAACACTGTGGCACCAACACACTTTTCCACCGCATCCAATCCGCCCAGGCACTCCCAACTTCCAATACCGACCCTTTTCCAAAGGACATGAGCCGACCGCCTCCGCCTTCCCAGGCTCCACATCGACTGCTGGATGACTACCGTATCGATCCCTTGCCTGCCCCTCGTCTCTGACAGCCTGGTACCGGAGCTCCTTCATGAACACGACTCTCACCGTTGAAGGCTCGAAGTGTGGGTATGTGCCGCTGTGTTCCCGCTGCTCAACTTTTCAACTATGCACGTATGCACAGTCAAACCACAGTCACCTCGTGTTTGTAGAAATCACCCAATCACTTATATTGCTTCTCATGTCTTTACAAGAATCAATGCGAGTCGACAGGATGAAGGCACCTTGTATTCATTATCATCTTTTGTTATTTCATTTAAAGTATATGCTACATTGGACGGCCCGGTACTACTATTCCGCACATAAATTGATTTTAAACACCCTTGTGTCATTGTAGCTTGTCTATTTTGGATGGGGGCAATCGGCCATCGATGCCCGAGCTTCATGGCTCAAGACTCGCCCTTCCCTCCCTCGAACCGACGCGATGTTCCACAATAGAAGGTCGATCTTCCATCACCAGACGGCATGCAGAGCGCTGGGGTCTAGGGCGATGGGGTTGAGGGAGCGATTGGTCTTGATGAAGTCGCCAAAGGGGAGGCGGCGCCGTTCGAGAACGAGGCTCCATCCGCAGTTCCACTCGACACCGAACCGTTGGCTCGATCTTGATTTGTGATAACAAGGCTCCTCACACCCCTCCAGCCAGTCGCCTATGTCGGCAGACTCTCCTCCTCACGATCGGGTTGAGTGGCAAAATGGACATGCGTGCTGATTTCAGAGGTTGAGCGTGAGATCGTCGGCAAGCTCGGGTCACAGGAGGGGCAATCATGCCCAATGGTCAAGTGGGCCCATGCTCGAAGAGGCCAGAAGGAAGGGATGTCGGTAAGCAAGGAAGCGGGTGCAATAACTGTTCAACAGAGGGAATGAGGGTGGGACAAGAGGGGTGCTGGGGACTCAAGACGATCTGTAGATTCGGTATCTTGTGGGTACACAGCGACGCTTGCTCCACATTCTAGAGCTGGGCTGCATATGTCCACGGCCTTTCCAGATTCGCACACCCCTCCCACTGCTACTACATTCTCTTTGGCATCGACGAACATGTGTAGAGACCGACTGAGTTTCGAAATGGCCGAAGATCGGCAGACAATGAGGGCTTCCTGCAGAACATACATTAGCGCGAGGATAGCAAAGACGACACGCAAACGTACAGAGTCCTTGTAACAACTCTGAACGCCTTCCTCCCGGTCTCGTGGTTCCCCAGGGGTTGCATAGGGCTCTTCCTTGAACGGAATAGCCCCCCCACTAACCCCTTCATCACAAGGTAGCTGCCTCAACCCTCTCCCTGGACCGCAATTCAACACGCCGAAACCGTAATTGTAGATCGACCATCCATCGTTGGACATAACGCGTGAAGTGTCGGCGGACGAAGCGAAGGCCAACTCTCAAGGTTCGAGTCTCGGGAAGCCCTCGTTTGAATGAGATTATGTTCAGATGGCAACCGGTGCAGGTGTTCCACAGTAACAAATCCATGCGCTGCGCAGGCAGTCTTGGGCAAGGGAGTTGAAAGGCCAACATGAGGAGGTTTTGAGAGAGGTTAACCTCGGGAGGAGAGTGAGAGTGAGGGTAGCTGGTAGTAAAAGAAATAATTAGCGCGACAATAGGAACAAAAAACGAAGCATTATCGTACGCATATCTCATAACAACACCTCCCGCACACTCCCACTAGCGCGCTGTATTGTAATCTGACGTCGTCGATGCCACAATTCAAGGCCGAGCTGAGGCCTCAGGTATCGTCAGAACCGCAGATGCAGTCCTCGCTCTCGAAGAAGGGCGAGTGTAGATGTTTGAGGCTTGAGACTCGGGGTTCGTGGATAGAAGATGTTGGGGCGAATATAAAGCGATAGGCAAGATTCTCGCAAGGCAGGAAGGGTGGATACCTGTGGCATGGCGGCCGGGGGCGCGACTGACTTGAAAGTCGAGTTATTGGTGGGCGGCTGAGGTATTCCCGAACCTTGCTATGTTGTCTCGATGCCATTCCCATCAACAACTATGTGTGAATGTGAAGAAACCTTCCGAATGTCTCTAAGTATCGCAAGGTGGACGACATCTAGAGAAAAATACGTCTTATTTAATAAAATAAAGATCAGATGAGGAAAAGTGTACATACAACATCAAACCCCCAATCTTGAAGAGGGTATAGTACGGACGGACATGTTCAGGGAAGCAGCCCACACACCTGGACCTCACAATCGCAGCTCCAACAAGTCCACGATCGCCTTTTCTGCCACCCTGAGAACTCTCGCGATACCCCAGGCTCGACCACAACCGCCAGTGCGCAGAAAGCATAATGGTGGTGGGGTCCTCTAGATGATGACGCTATGCGAGATATACTTGATGTAGGGGCGAAGGCCGCGGATGGGAGGCGGACACGGGTGGACGAAGGACGTTGTGTGGGATGACGCGAGTAGCTTGAGACTGAGCGTGCCAAAGCCAAATGCAGCGATGATAACTGGAGGATGGGTATGTGGTCTGGTTGGAGGGTACATGATGGTGACCGTTGCTGTTCCCTTGCGATCGATCGGGATATACTACTATTACTAGTTCCAAGGTCGTTCTAACTGTTCAGAAGGTGCAAAGAAAAGGTCGCGGTTATAGATTTCGAACAAACGTTACCAGATGTAGAAAGATTTGCGACACAAAAGCGGGGAAAGTGATCGGTTGCCTTATGTCAGAGTCTCTCACGATTTTTAGTGTCAAAGTTACCAATTCTATATGTTTCTTGTACCTCACATTTTGGGACAGAACGACATCGTCGGAAAATTCTCAAATACTTTCAATCTCGCTAGCTCTCTTCCCGAGCGCATACGAGACGATTCATCTGGCGATACCCCTTACTTCTGCGTTTTATTACACTCTAACATCCCCCGATGGGTAACAAGAAGAATAAAGCTAATAAGAAGAAGGCAGATAACGTGCCGAACGGTACAGCAAGGTGCGTGTTTTTTCGACATCGAGTTCAAGCAGTTTTCATCTGAGAAACCTATCCAGTGCCGCCGACAATGGAATTGGTAACGGTGCTGGATCAAGTACTCCACCGCCGTCTTCTCCCAGTCCAAATCTCAACTCCTCCTATGAACCCACACCGGAACCAGAAGAAGACCCTATAGCCCGCGCTGAGAAAGTGAAAGAGCAGGGAAATGTTTCTTTCAAGGCAGGCAGATACGGAGACGCTATAGATTTGTATAGCAAAGCTATCGGTAAGCACGGGACATCGAATTGCCTGGCTTATATCACTAATTTCAAGTGTAGAACTCAACTCGGCTGAACCGGCATATCTCACTAATCGCGCTGCGTCCTACATGGCGCTCAAGAAGTTCCGCCCTGCGCTGGACGATTGTCAGCAGGCGGCTTCTTTGCAATCTGCAGCCCCCTCTTCGAAAACCTTGCTCCGACTAGGCCGCTGCCAATTAGCGCTGGGATCTACAGCCGCTGCACTTTCTACCATCCGGGCCATACTGACACTCGAACCTCAAAACACCGCCGCCATACAGCTGCGGGACAAGGTGCAAGTCCTTGAGGGGCACATTCGCAACCTAGACGCCGCACGGAAAAGGAAAAACTGGGGCCTCGCGAGGCTTGCGTTGGACAAATGTTTGCAGGCTATCGAGGGCGAGGGTGCGGAAATACCCACGGAATGGAGGACATGGCGCGTCGAGCTCGAGCTCGCAAAGGGCAACTGGGATGCCGCAAACATCGCAGCCAAGTATGTGCTAGTTGTCTCGAAGAACATTATTACTGATTATGCTTCAGCGACGCGCTTCGGCTGAGCCCCAATTCACCCGACATTCTAGCTGTTAGGGGGTTAGTCCTCTTTTTGAGCGGAAAGCTGCCGCAGGCGACGCAACACGTGAACTCTGCCCTTCGTCTCGACCCAGGCCACGAGGCTGCCCGAAGGCTACGGATACGGGTCAAGGATATCGAGCGGCTGAAGGAAGAAGGAAACACCTCCTTCAAAACTGCCAAATACGAGGATGCCATCTCGAAATACAGCGAGGCCCTCGACGTATGTGGTCTTGCCCAACATGTGTCTACTTCAATTAATGTCTATCATCTTAGCGCATTGGGGAGTCGGACGAGGAAGGTGGAGGCGGTCAAATTCGGGCTACCTTGCTGTCCAATCGCGCAACTACATTGCTGAAGGTAAGGCCTCGGTGCTCCGTGCCCCAATACGACCCTCATCCGGCTTTCAGCTCGAGCGCCATGAAGAAGCGCTCGTTGATACCGACGCATCCCTTGCGCTGGCGCCCACCTCATTCAAGGCCCTCCGCACGCGCGCACGGTTGAACCTTCACTTGGAGAAATACGACACCTGCATCGCTGACTTCAAGTCGGCGATCGAGAACGTCAGTGGTGAAGGCACCGAGGCCGATATCCGCTCACTTCGCAGTGAGCTGAAGAAGGCCGAGGCGGCGTTGAAGCGGAGCAAGACGAAGGATTACTACAAGATCCTGGGTATTGCGCGCGACTGCAGCGAGCCTGAGATCAAAAAGGCTTACAGGAGAGAGAGTCTGAAGCACCACCCCGACAAAGTCATTTTCGGTTCTCTCTTCTCGTTAATGTGTCACTGATGAGTTTATCATACGCAGGGCGGGGACGAGGAGAAGTTCAAGCTTGCGTCGGAGGCGTATGCTGTGCTGTCTGACCCGCACCGTCGTGAGCGATACGACCTGGGCGAAGACGAAGACGGCATGAACGAAGGCATGGGTGGTATGGGCGGCATGGGCGGCATGGGTGGTATGTCGCAGGCTGACCTGGCAGAAATCTTTGCCCAATTCGGTGGAGGAGGAGGCTTTGGTGGAGGAGGCTTCGGAGGCGGAGGCCGCTCACGAGGCGGTCATTCACATGGCTTCCCTTTCTAGCGGTCTTATATGTGGATCGAGTGGTGTATCTATATAATATAATGTCACTGGTGGTGGCACCAACCACCCAACTTTCAATTTGCAAGTCATCATCCACAATTGTTGGATTCATGTGGTAGACACCACAAGTTGGTTTTCTTTTGTCGGCCGACTAGCTCAGCTGGTTAGAGCGTCGTGCTAATAACGCGAAGGTCTTGGGTTCGATCCCCACGTTGGCCATAACTAGACCATGAAAGTCTTTTTCGTCGCCTTGACAGCCTAAACTCGGGCTTCATCATCATGGTGATATCATAGCTTGACAAGCCTATCACTCCCGTCCCTCGTATATATTCACCTCCGCATGATGTTGATCACATTCTCTCTTTCTTCCTTCCCTCTTCTTTCGGCTTTGCAAGCTCTCAGTAGCTTTTCTTTCCTCTTGTCGATCGACTCGACTTCCCTTCTCTTTCAAGTTTCAAGCCCTTGAAATTCTTTAGCAGCCCGGTCGCATCCATTGCCTACACGCTGCCATGTTTGCCTCTACCCTCCTTTTGACTCTTCCGTTTATCCAAGCAACCTTGGCTGCGCCCTTCTCACTTGGAAGCTTCTTGGGAAACTCCGCTGCGACTTCCACCAATGATGCCACTACTGCTCTGTCCCAGGATGCAGTCTCCACCGAGTTCCTGCGGCCAGCACAATTCAGTCGCGTCGCATACTGCTCCAGTGGTGCGGTAACTAGCTGGAAATGCGGTGCCCCTTGCGAGAGCTTGGGGGGCGGTGTTGAGGTTCTGCAGGCCGGAGGAGGTATGCGTCTCGTCCCTGCACTCCCATGATGAAATCACCATGCTGACATGTCCATCTCTGACCGTTTCTATCACTGTCCATTTCTGCGGACTTAGATGACGGCCTCGTACCCATGTGTGAGCACTCGGTCCAGTGGGGATGTCCCATGCGGTCACTGACTTCCTCGACAGATTTCATCGCGCATGACCCCGCTACCGAATCGATTATCGTGGCGCATCAGGGTACCGAACCGTCGAATTTGTGAGTGCACACTGGATGCTCCCACTGATCTGCATCGTTTGACGGAAGGGCCCAGGCTGTCCATTGTGAATGATGTACAGATTCCCCTTGTCGGCCTCAATTCGTCTCGCTTCCCAGATGTCGACGGTAACCCTCAAGCTTTCTTCGGATCGAGACAGCATCGTTAACGCTGCACATGCAGATAGCGTCAAGGTTCACGACGGCTTCCAGAAGACCTTCGAGCGCACCGCGGACGGTTTATTAGCCGGTGTCCAGTCTGGGCTGGCCAGCACGGGCGTCAGCAAAGTCTTGGTCACAGGACACTCGCTCGGTTCGCGCCCCCTGGCTGTCATGTCTGTCCATAGAATTCCGCTGACGTTTCTGTCGGTTTCTTCTGATTTTCAGGTGCGGCGGTGGCGATGATGGACGCGATGATGCTTCACCAAGAGCTTGACCCCTCCGTGCAAATCACAACGACAGTCTTCGGGCTTCCCAGGGGCGGCAACGCTGCATGGGCCGACCTCGTTGATGCCACGGTATGTGCCTTATGGTTTCACCGTCTCGTCGAAGTTCTAACTTCGGGCCCCCCAGCTCGCTGACACGATGACACACATGACGAATCAGAACGACCCCGTCCCGACGCTTCCACCCCAATTCTTGGACTACCGGCACCCAGGCAGCGAGGTGCACATCCGCACGGTCGATGCAAACGGGGATGCCACGGACGTCGTCACATGCGCTGGACAGGAAAATAAGGTCAGCCCTGTGTTTCTGCAGTTTCCTTCTGACTCTTCCGTACGTACGAGCTTGCTTACTTCTACGTGCGAATAGAACTGCTCCGCTGGAAACTCGCTGTTCGATGTCAGCGTTTCAAATCATCTTGGTATGTTATCACCTTTCCTCCAAAATTACACCGTGCTCATGTGCGTCCCCACAAGGCCCGTATCTCGAGAACGTTTCCTTCGGAGGTAAAGCTTGCCCGCTCTGAGTTCAGGGGCATTTTGGGAGGTCTGATTTAGGCATGGCTCGGTAATGTACAAGTCTTGCTAATAAAGTTTTGGGCTTGCCCTTGTGGGTATAGTCAATCATTTTTGCATTGTCTTCTTCACGATAGGCGCAATCGTGACCCGTTCTAGACCCACGCAAATTTTTTTTTCATTGAAGACTACCCAAATTTATCAACGTCCATGGAAATGCCGAACGTTTTTCTTGACATGAGCAGTGATAATTCCGGATCCGTGGCACACACCATTTTCATTGAAGTCTCCATGTCGTCGGTGCGGAGTCGAACTCGGGTTTCCTTCTACTCAGTCGGCTTGGTCACCGGCACCATTTCGAGTTGTCTTGATTTGGGTGCGCCGTTCTCATGCGCAGAAAATCCCCGCACCTTGTGGTCAGTCAACACGGCCCGGCTCTCGAACTGCTCCACGACGCGCCTCCATTCTTGACAATCGTGCCGTGCTTCCATCCAACCTTAATTCGTCTTGACACGTACATGTGGTCCTGAGCAGTCATTGAACGCGCTTAAGATGCCAGAACGCGACGTCCCTTGTACTTCAATTATCACAGGGTTCCAGGGCAGAAGTAGAAATACCTCCCTTTCGAGTTCGAGGGCCACCTGCTGCATGTCGACACCTCGTTTCGATGTCAATTGGACTGTGCCGACATCAATTCATAACCCACTCCTCATCCGTCCCGGGTTGGCGGCGCTTTCAAGCTACCCATTATGGGGCTATCGGCGACGCATCATCCCGGGGCGAGTAGGTGAGGCTTAATATTTAAGAGGCGGTTTTCTTTCTCACTGACGCCGCAAACTTCTAATCGACTTTCAACCTCTCCCCACATCCACTGGTGCTATAACTCTCATCACAATGGTGAAGCAGAAGGAAATCTTGAGCGGTTTGGGGCTTGTCGTGTTCTTTGTTCTTGGAGGGCAGGTCATTGCGAAGAGTACATCGGATACATGCAGGTGCGTTTACTATATTCAAGCCACTCAGCGCCTTAATGTAACTCATGTTCGGCCTTGGTCGCAGCAGCATCTACTAGCATCTGGTATCTCAACAGTCCGTTGACTCTTGAGTTTGAAAGAATATTGAGGAGATGTGGGCATGTCTTGTTTGTCCCCCAAGCTTGCTTTTGCCCATTTTCTAACTGCAGCGTATGCTTTGCAGGTGTTCAATAGAATTTCGGGTTTCGAATGTATATGTGTAGCCTGAAGAAATACGTGGGCTTGGGAAGCAAAAATGAATCTGGTACTAGTCGTTTTCTTACCGATATTGGCCGACTAGCTCAGCTGGTTAGAGCGTCGTGCTAATAACGCGAAGGTCTTGGGTTCGATCCCCACGTTGGCCAATATATTCTGAGTGTCTGTTATTTTTGTTTTTCGTGTGTACGCGTTGTTGTTATGGCATCAAAAAGTTAAAAAATTATTAGGTAAGGTTCGTTTCTCCGTTATCTTTCTTTGTTCCCGAGTTGGCCACCAGGTTCGAATTTTCGACTGATTCCAGCTCATCTCTTTTCATTCTTTACTCGACTGTACATATTGACCATGACCACCTATTCTGCTTTTTTCTCCTCTGGTCTTCTTGCTCCACGCCACGCCGCCAGCTCGTATCCTCACTACGACGCGCCTTCTCCAGTCTCGCCTTCGTCGCCACTCCCTGACAGCGATGTCGATCTCAACATGGACCGCGATATCACGCCCACGCCTGACTCCGTTTACCGCCCCACCGCCACCGTAACCACTGCTGCAGCGCCTCAACCACGCCTTCGCAAGCGTCGTTCAAGCCTAACCGTCGGGACTTCACCCATGAACGCCATCCGTTCACCCGCACGCACCGCTGGTGCCGCTCTCCAACTCCAAATGCACCTCGCCAGCCCCTCGCGCTCCCGCAGTGGCAGCCTGAGTACCACTACCTCCACGACGGCCGACACGTACAACAATATTGGAATGGGCAACATCGCATCGGAGAACACGTCTCTCGTTGGTCGGATGCGCAGTGGCAGCGTAGGCGCGGTCCTTCGGTGGGTCTTACGTTTTTATCTTCCCATGCCAAAAATAACATAACCGCTTTTTGCAGTCCTCGCCGCGGCGTTAGGCGTCTTGCCTCCGTCCCGGCACCGGCTCCTCCCCCGACTGCGCCACTGCCTGCAGTTCCCGCCATCCTTTTCTCGCAAGCCCAGTCGTGGTTTAACGCCCCTCAAACTGTCCCGCTCACCAGTGCTTTTCCCAAGAATTCTTTCCTTACCCAAAACCCTGTCGAACCCCGCGCCCCACTTTCCGTGCGCTCTGCATCGGACTCCGTGCCTTCAGTGACCCTCAGGGGCCGCGAGCGCGGGTACTCCCTTAACGAAGGACTCAGGATCGACGAAGAAATGAAGGAAAATTGAATCAGTTTTATGAACCCTGCATGCCGCATCATCATACATTGAACCTTGCTCTTCTCGCTCGCATATCGCATTATTTATGGCTCACCATGACAAATAATCTACCTCCCTCTCCCTAATTACAGGATCTGGCATCCACCTGCTTCACTTTGCCCACCGTCTCTCATTTACATCTATACAACTGAACCTTACTCGTACCGGACTATTCATCGGATTGTATCATGATCAATGTTTGAACAATCATCATATGGTGCAAAGGTTGACTAGGATGAGACGCGACTCAAAGGAAGCATGTTGCAGGTCATTGGCAAAGGCAAAAATGAAGAAAGAAAGAAGAGAAAAAAGAAAAAACAAAAAAACAAAAAACAAAAAAAAACATGGCCGGTAACCGAGAGTGGCCAACGTGGGGATCGAACCCAAGACCTTCGCGTTATTAGCACGACGCTCTAACCAGCTGAGCTAGTCGGCCCACGAAACTTTGTAGCCTTCCGTCAGCTCTATTCAGCGCAGCCCCTTCAAGGGTGGGATCAGAGAAATGACAATCTGTGCCAGCGGCCGTCAGACTTCAAACGCATGTGTCAATGTATTGTTTGGGGCTGTTCATCCTAACTACTTAAAAACACACCTGTGCGCCCAACCCTGCCGCTGCTGCCAGTTCGAAAATGCCATTTAGGAAGGGACGCCCCAACATCAAAGCCAGCTCGGATATTGACGCCTTTCGCAAAGTCCTACGCAAGGCCAAGCGCATCGTTGTCCTGGCAGGCCCCGGGATCTCCTCCGAGTCTTCTCCAGGTTCGTGAATCGTTGTACACCATCCCTCGAGACCCGGCCACTCATCCGCCTTCAAGATGGCGAGACATCAAGCTGGCAATTACTCGAAGCCACCCCAGGAGCCTTTTCTTCAAACCCCTCTTTGGTCTGGCAACTCTACCAGATACGCAGGCGCAGGTACTGCACCCCAGACCCCTCGATGCATGCCAGCTAACCTCAGGTGAAGCATCCAGTGCGGCCCGCGCTACACCCACAGCCCTGCACACCCTCCTCGCCGAGCTCTCCGTCCCCTCCTTCCGCAAAGCCCCTTCCATCGCGCCCAAGTCCAAATCCTACCACCTCATCACAGCCTCCACGGATCGCCTCCTCCCCTCTGCCCTGGCCTCCCTCCCTCGGCGCAAACTCGGCGTCCAGAATCCACGCAGGGACGCGCTCATACAGATGCATGGCGGCATCCTGGATATGCAATGCACCGCGTGCGATTGGCGCGCGGAGGACGTCGTGAGCAGCCTCTGTGCCGCACTGGCTGAGGTGGGCGTAGAGGAGGGGTGGGATCCTTCGAAGCGCGTGATCCCGGTAACGGAGCTCCCGCACTGCCCAGCCTGCGGGGCCCTGGCGCGCCCTGGGGTTGTGCTCGCTGGCGAGCGTCCCCCGCGCCTGGCGGAGATCGACCGTATTGTACGCAAGGCGGACCTGTGCCTCGTCGTTGGTGCCTCTCTGGCTGTACGTGTCTCCGTTTCTGTGGTCTCTTTCTGATGCGAATTTTGAATCGCGTGTGTTTATAGAGGCACCCCGCAGCGACGTATGTTGCACACATGCGAGAGCGTGGCGGGTGCGTGGCGGTGTTCGCGCAGAGTCCAGTTGGAAATAACGAGGGAGCTGGTTTCTTGTTTGAGGGGCCGTATGAGGAAGTATTCCCCCAGGCGTTGGGCGCGCCCTTCGAGGGTGTCGACTTTCGTTCTGTGCTGAAGATGAGTCTGTTCTCGCGTGAGTAAGACCAGACTGCACAATACCAGGAGAGATGGCAGACGCAGACCCCCTGCTGAGGCCGTTCTCAATCCGATCCGATGTGGAAGATTTGGATCGCTCGAACCTGACCTTCATCACCCAACTGAAACAATCCGTCAATGCATATTCAGATGAAGCACCATTGAGTAAATGTAGACATACCATTAACCCCAGAAACCTCTCCTCGTCCATGAGCACCCCGTCGAATTGAAACGACATGTCTTCAGAGGAAGTCCGCGCGATGCTCACATACGGCAGGCAGCCCTCAACGGTACTCTGGAACACCTCACTGGAAATCACAGAAGGTTCTAGATGAACAGATCGGCGACCCTCTACAAGCTCTGAGTCCCACCCATCACCCAGCGTCCTCTTGACTGTCCAAGGGTTGAAGTCCAGAATCTCAATGAATGGGGGCGGCCCCATATTCGTGGCACCAAGCACGCATCGCTGTCCGGTTGTTGTCGTTATCCACCACGGCACGGCGCCCGTATCCATCCACCGCGTCACGGGTGGGCCCCACGCCTCCCAATCGACGGTCTCCCCGTCCGACCCGCGCGATTCGCACAGCCGGAGTAGCGCCGCGCGGTGTACAAACATCGTCAAGTCGCCACGAGGTGCTGTCCCCTCTGCGTTACGGATGTGCACATTGAAGATCGCAATGGCATCTTCGGAGGTGGGGTGGAAGGGGATAGAAGAGTGCGAGGTACCGTGGGGAGATGGGTTGGGCTCAGATCGTCCTTCGATTGCACGAAAACCGTAGCCTTCGCTGACTAGTGGGAGAGCAAGGCGGCACACGGGTTTTGATGAGGATTGTAGGGAAGGGGGGATAATGAATATGTCAAGGGTGCCCGCTGTTGAGTTTGAAAGGCATAAGTGAGTCATGGAGAGGAACAGAATACTGCAATAGGTATCGGGAAGTACGGTGTGATCCTTAAAGCTATATGAGCCAGTAAAGGCATTCGCAGTTGAGTTAAACATACCAGTAAGAGGGAGCCTGTCGTCCACTCAAAAACACAGAAGCGGGCCGCAGATTCGATAAGGTTGGGAGTGGTCACGAGTGCTAGGTAGTCGCCGACGATTTCGATACCAACATTGGTTGCGGGAAGATCGTTCGACTTTCGAACAAACAGCACGGGCTCGAGTGCAAGTGGGTGAGGCTTCCCCGTGGAGAATTGCAAGATATGCACTTCCACGTCTCTTGTATTGTGCATGGGGGTCGGCTTGCTGTGTGGCCATGAGGCACAACAAACGAAGATAGAATGGTGGCTTACGTGGTAACTACTGCGATGAGGTCGTGCTCGTAAAGGCATAACCCCACGTCGACCACTGTCAGCGACTGAGGAAATTCGATCCTGGACCAGGCGATAGGATCCTCTGGTTTCGATGGAAGCCGGCAATAATGTAGCGACTTTTGGCTAATGTCACCCATGAGGTATATTCCGGCCGAAAGGTCATAAATTCCATGGGGTTCATGAAGGATTGGAAGGGTAGCTTGAAAATCTACTTGAAACCCTGACCATCCCAGTTCACGCCTTCTGAGCAAGCGTAGGCGGTCATGGGTGGTAAAGTGATGGACTGGGTTATTCTCGACCATTGCAACCTGCGACGCAAACTGGTAACGCAGAATTTGAGATGTCAATAGACAGGTCCTCAGAAACGCGTTGACACGACTAATAGAGATAGCATCTGGAAGGTCAAGATATGAAAGTATGTGAGTGATGGTTTCTAAAGGAAGGTCAAGCAGCTTAGCACTTAAATGGCTGTATGCCATTGAGCTTCACTGCCAACCGCCAGGGATTCAGAGTCGACAGAAGGATAGACGGTAGTGGAAGTACTTGCAACCGTGATTGAATCTAGACTAATTGTCGAACAATAACGTTTTTTGATGGCAACACGTAATCGAGATACGACCGGCTGGATCCTTGCTGGATCCAGCACTTTGGCCCCTACTAAGTACTAGTTGAGTACTAGCCGGAGGCTAGGAGGGAGTGTACTTATCTTACTCAGACTGGCATCCTGGTGAGGATGACCTACGTAATCATATTGCAACCAAGTTACATACAATTCATGTGGTATCGTAATATGGCCCCGTGGCACTTTTGTGATTCGTGAGTGGCACATGTTTCAATCCTATAAGTCGTAGAGCGTAGGTAGGCGCATTCTCAAGTTTTCGACTTGATCAGGCCGGCCATAATATCGAAGGAATTTCCATCAGGCTGCAGATCAATAAACCCGTGAGCACCGGAGGACCATCCATTTCTTTCAGGCATGGTGCGCAGAAGCCCATGATCAGGAGTTATCCCAGTGATGCGTACGAGCTGGGGCGGGGTGACGGTGGTAAGTGTGACGAGTTGGTCGCTTTGAAAGAGTTAGTCAGAAGGATATCGATTGGCCAACGAAGATGGCTCACGAATGAAGCCATCGCTCAAGATATAAGGTCATGAATGAGTCAAAGGAGCCCCGCTCCTGCACGAACGTCTCCCACATTTTTTCAAAACGTGCAAGAATGTTCGAGGCGGTCTTCTCCAACGTCAGCGACTTCTTGCCCTCCGGAGATAAAAGCTGCACCAAAGAGAAGATTGGTGCTGCGTTTAAAACGTTCAAGCCACATCCTAAGCGCCACAATGTCAGAAATGTACGATGAAGATAACACAAGTAAATTACCGACGACAATGTCCACCTTCCCGCCGGAGAAATTTGTATTAACCAAAATACCTCCAACCTTCTTGCGCTCCCCATCGACGACGGCGTATATGTCATTGGGCCATTTCAGGCGAACCTGTTTCCCCCACTTGCCAAGAACAGCATCATCGCGGCAAGCCTCAACCACGGCCAAAGCAAAGAGATATTGGATGAAGACCAATTTACTGGTGGGAAATGTCGAGAGTGAAACTCGAAGTAAGACGGAGAATTGGAGGCAGCCTGAGGGAGAGAGCCAGATGTTTGATCCTCGCCCTCTTCCGGCAAGCTGATAAGACGCAAGTGAAACCAGTGGAGAAGGCAGGCAGGATAGTAGCCGAGGATTTCTGTGCTTGTGTTTCAGGCGGCAGGTAAATGCCATGCAGCTGTGAACTTACTTGTCCAGCATCGTCTGTGTACTAGTAACCACCTCTCCGTAAAGCAATGCCTCGCCGCAACCCCATGCATCAGGAAGTTCTGGGCATCCCTGGGCCTTGCGTGCGAGGTTCAGTGAGTCGTAGTAAGCGGCCAAGTCAAACAAAGGAGTCTGATCCTGCTCTGGGAGTGATGTCGAAGAAAGAACAATATGTTTTGGCTGCCATTCTAAAGGACTTCCCACGACGGCTGTGTTTTCACGGGCACTCCTTAGCAGCCCCGCACTCGCGGTGCTGCTATGAAAATGAAAGGTATCATTGTCGTCCTTGAAAACGCTTAACTGCGCCCCTGAAGCAGGAGATGCAATAAAGTCTGCGATTATGGGTACGATATCTGGCCTTTTTGGAGTCGAGGTCAGAAATTGTGGAAATGGACTAGAGACAGGAAACTCCTCGGCGGATGGAAGTTGCAAAGAGAGGCTCAAGAGGGTCGATCTGAG
This sequence comes from Tephrocybe rancida, assembly GCA_018858115.1. Lineage (NCBI taxonomy): Eukaryota > Fungi > Basidiomycota > Agaricomycetes > Agaricales > Lyophyllaceae > Tephrocybe > Tephrocybe rancida. The sequence goes on from JABCKT010006596.1 coordinate 23,268, forward strand.
AAGCTGAAGTCGGCGTTCATCTGCATCTGGTGTTCCAGATGTCGATGGAACTTCAACATTCGAGGCCCAAATACCGGCCTTCCCCTGTCCTATATTTTTTATCAAGCCTGCGACCGAGCCCCCCGAACCTTTTTCGGTGAATCTGGCCAAAACATTGCGATCGATTTCATTATCGAATCCGGTGAACTCGCCCGATCCACGGCCATGAATGCCCTCCACCACTTCTCCATTGGAAGAATTCAATGTGTGTGATGCATTTGGAAGATCCTTCTCGTGACTGTGTGTTATATAGACATATTTTCCCGTAGGTTTGTCGAAGAATCCTAGGAGGAGATCGTTGGAGACTGTGGCCGCGCCACCCAGTTCCTTATCAGACAATATTGCTCCTGCACCAAAACCAATAACAGATCCTCCGGTCTCCACATAGTCCCTGATGGAAGCGGATGAGGTTGCTGGAAGCGCTTTATGGCATTGAGGAAGGGCGAAAAGGACGCAGGAACTTTTCCAGGGTTGGGAGTTCACTGCCGGACTGATGACGGTTTGAACGGAGTACTGTGGAAGTAGGATGGTTCGTAGACTGGTCAAAGCATGCGCCACAGATGTTTGGAGAGCCTCTGGGCCTGCATAGACGAGAACATTCATGATCGCTGTTGGCTCACTAACAAGTAAAGTTGTGGAGATAAGATAGTCGCAGCGCGTGGGACATATGATTGATCCGAGCAAACACCCGTAGCACAAGCGCAAACTCCAAGTTGAACTTTACCGTCACAAGAAGCCTCTCTCGGTTCCCAAGCAAGATGTGCCAACATTTATGGGTTTTGATAGACCAACTGCTACATATTGTCATCGCCGTCTTTGAATCCTCATTTTTTCTTGAATATTGAGTGCTTCCCCTTGCTCACCCTCTCTTGTCCTGAATTACCTAATGTGAATGTCCACAACTTGTTCACATTTCAAGCCGACATCGGGTTCGTGACCGTGCGGGCTCGGAGACTCGATAGCTGCGGAATGGATTGCATGTGCTACACGTTCTCGAGAGTCGATAAGTGGCCAATCTAAGATCCTGCATCTTGTTCATGCCATCTCTCTTCCGTACTGCCTGCTCTGGGCATTCATGACCAACTTAAAAAGACAAAAGCGGCTCAATGTTCACCTGCTAGATACGATCCCATGGTCATAGTACCACCACGGTCATACCTATTGACTAAATTACAGCTTCTATCACCCGAAGATCCCCGGAACTACGGAAAACACAAACCACCTCGAAATGATGTAACCCGTCAGCTACTGTGACAAGTTGTCTCCTCGCTCAGCGCCCAGCATTCATCTGCAAATGACGAGTACTGGATTACACAAGGTACGGAAATGAAGGCAACTGTTGCGGCTCCCAAGTTTAATTGGACTTGCTTCCATCAAACAGAGGTATTTCTGGTTGGTCAGATGGCCTACAGAACTTTGTCATGGGGAAAGGGCCATGCGTACTTCGCAAGGCGATTGTGGAACTTCCTTCCCGTGCTCCTGATTTGGATCCAACCACAACGATTCCTATACGTATATAAGCCCTCGCAATAGGAGGCCTCAAACCGTACACTATGTCATCCAACAAATTTCCCTGGATTGCTGGATTTTTGGCGACAAAGTTGCCAGTCATGTCGTGGACCCATGTTATTGTCCTCAGTCTCGTTTGTCTCGTCCATTTCGCCCTGAAGTGGCTCCATCTCCGAAAATCCATGCCCCCAGGGCCTCTTGGGGTCCCTTTTATTGGTAATCGTCATCAGCTACCCCTAGTCAAGCCTTGGCTCAAGTTTACTGAGTGGTGTCACCAATATGGTTCGTCTCTCGTTCGTAGACATTTAGCTGAATTCATCGTAATCCTCTATATCTGTAGGGCCGGTAGTCTCCATATTCATTGGTTCAACATCTGTCATTGGTAAGGATTTAAATCTCATAGTAGTAGCACTTTTGATCACGACCTTCTTCCACAGTCCTCGGCACTGCACAAGCTGCATGGGATCTCTTGGAGAAACGATCAGAATTCTACTCCACTCGCCCTCGGTTTATTGTAGCGTGAGTGTATTAGCCGCTGAGACGCACCAAATTGACATGAAGCGCATGTAGTGGAGAATTAATGTCCGGTGGAAACCGCGGCTTCCTGCGGCCTAACGATACCAAATGGCGGCGATGGCGAAAGGTACATTGTGATTGTTCTCGTAAACAGGGCACTCGTCAACCCCGTCACCTGTTAGATTCTCCATTCCGGCTTCCACTCTAAGATGGCGCAAACATATCAAGACATGCAATCGCTCGAATCTAAGATAACACTTTGCGACATCCTCGAGCAGCCCCAGCATCATTTACGTCACATTGAAAGGTCAGAGTTTCCTTTGAAATCGACCTTCGTCATCTCAATCGTCCCCCGCAAGGTTTGCTGCAAGTGTAATAACCACCGTGACCTATGGGCGCCGTGTCAATAGTACAGATGAATGGATCGTGAAAGAGAACCTACAAGCTACAAATTGTGGGTCGTGCCGTTCTCATTTGATTTTCCTTGGTGCTGATAATTCGTCTATTCAGTTTTCGTCAAGTGAGCGCATTTCTTGCAGAAAACTTCGGTGATTTGATCTCCCGTTGGACAACTAGTGCCAAGTGAGTTTCGACCAACCACCCCCTCGACCATATTGGAATGAGACCTTAGTATTCCCGGTAAATACCTAGTAGAAGCCTGGCCATGGCTTCTCAAACTACCTGTGAGTAGGATGTATATGTCGTCGGGTTTCGTTCTGACAAGGAACATCTCATTACTTATAGCGGAGACTTCAATGGTTTCGCCAAGAAGCAGAAGAGCGGTGTCGACGTGATACCCATTTATACATGCACTTACTCAATGATGCAAAAGCCAGGATAAAGACGGGAGCGATTCCTGACTGTCTGTCATCTCAGATAGCGCCAAATCAGGAGAAGACTGGGATGACCGACGTAGAATTAGCGTATACCTTCGCAAGTACGTTTGGAGCGGGAATTGAGACAGTACGTGCCTTTTTGATATTCGAGAATTGGACGTGCTCAAATGTCTTGTAGACTGCAGCCAGCCTTAATGTATTTGTTCGTAAGTGTCTTGAGCCACTGAAGAGTGGGACATGTGATTTCAAATGATTGATTTTCAGTCGCCATGCTACATTTTCCCAAAGCGATGAAAGAGGCGCAGGCAGAAATCGACCGCGCGATTGGTCGCGGTCGACTGCCTGAGTTCTACGACAAGGAGAAACTGCCTTATACCAATGCCTTGATCAAGGAGACTATGCGGTGAGCACGCCTTTCAATATATGCCTTCTCAAATCAATACCCACGATCCCCCAGATGGCGACCAGTTGCAGTGTTTGGTGGTGCACCACACGCTGTAACTATCGACGATGAATACAACGAAATGTGAGTGATTAATTACACTCGGCCATATAATTGCTCAGTGTGCTGCCGTAAAGGTTCATACCTAAAGGCTCTACGGTCTATGCCAATATTTTGTGCGTCTTCCATGTTGTTGTTGTTTCTCTTGCCAAGATATAATAACATCAATATCCGCAGTGGAATAATGCATGACCCAGGTAGGCAAATCGTGAGACATAACGTAGACAAGCTAATAAGGTGTGGGAAAGTCATGTTCCCATCTCCGGAAGACTTCCGCCCAGAACGATTTTTAGGGACTCAGGACCCTCGTTTGCAGACCTTTGATATTCCGTTTGGTTTCGGCCGAAGAATTTGTCCCGGAATGCATCTTGCACGAAATTCACTGTTCATCAACATCTCGCGGATACTTTGGGCTTTCGACATCTTGCCAGCATTATCCGCCGATGGTCAACCTATTATTCCTGGTGAGCGCCTCGCTCCTCCAACCACAATAGGAACTGATTTCTTCATCCGCTGCTAGATGAGTGGAACTTTACCAACGGGTTCACTTCTAAACCAGTGCCATTCAACTGCAGGTTTAATCCAAGGGATCCGAAGGTTGGGGTACACGTCAAAGAGGAAGCACAGTCTGCAAAGCTGCGAGTCGAAGAGAAGTTTTATTGTTCGAACATCTAGAAGCGGCTCTTTTCTCGCCAGGCTGAGCTTCTAGTGAATGTACAGTGTATTGATATCTTTTAAACACAAGCCTGTTCTATGTAGTTTTCCACCTCCATCCAGCGAAGAAAAACCAGCTAGTGTCCATGATACTGCATAATGGATATATTATCGGAGAGTTAGGGTACCGAAGATAAATATTGGGAGTAGCATGCAAATACAAGCATAATAGGCAATAGGGTCTTACCCTATCTATCGGATTGCATTATTTTACTCCTCGTCCTCGAAGCGCAGTATCTGGGCGTCTTCGTCTACCCTAAGATCCCTATATCCACGTCGTGATCGGAATAGTAATCCATCGGCACGGGATGACACCCATTCCCAAGCGATGCCAGCGACACCAACGACGAACCACGGAACAGAAGCAATGGTGGCAAGAATACCTGAGTCATCTCTGAACGAGCTTGAACCATCTCCTGGGAGGCGAATTGTTCTAAATTTATCAAGTCAGCGTGATTTAACCTAATGTGTAAATGTATACTCACCCTCGAGCAAGGCCGCTTCGTCGGTAGTAGGAGTAGGCGATGAGGGCTGTTATCCCAAAAGGAATAACCAAAATGAACAGCCAGAATAACGCGCCGTGAGCCTTGAATCCGGGGCATACGTGTCTGTTACCGCGATCAATGCGGTTGCCATCCTGGCAACTCGAGTATGGGATGAGGCGGTACGCTGTTCGTTCATACCAATAGTCTTCGCCGTTTTTGCAAGCTTCCGCTTCATCATTAGGTAGTGGTGCCGCGCCAGGTGACAAGACACATTCATCGGCCTCATTCTTCACATGATTGAATTCACTGGAAAGGATCCAGTGAGGATGATGAAGAAACGAGTAACAACAGGGCACGCACCATTCAAAGTCGACCTTGGCACAGGGGCAATTCGATACAAGTTTCTCTTCGACTTTGGGTTGGTCTCCGACGACACAGTTTGCGCTTCTAACCCGACGGTGATATAAGGTCTGTAGGTTAAGGTCAGTCACAAGAGACTTCGTTCGTATGTCATCAAGCAAACCTGGCGACCGAACAGACAGCGCTCCTCACGCTCCTCGCTTGGGCTCCAGAGTTCAAAGTCATCCTGTGCAGGGTTATCCACGCTGAGAACGCCTATGAAATGATGTAAGCATGCGCAAAACAGCCATGAAAGCGTACTCACATTTCTTGGACGTCAGAGCAGTAAAGTCAACGTGGATCGCAACGGCACCCGAGCTTCTGGGATAATTGCCCATCAAGATAAACCGCCGACTTGTATCTGAGGGTACAGTGACGACGAATCTGACCCGAATCTTGTCATTGGTGAATTTATACTCTCTCCAGTTCAAGCCCTCATCTGTGCTGAAAAGAACGTGGTCGGTGGGTTCTTCATCATTCACCATGACCAAGATGGACCCGGAGTCACCAAATTCCCATAGGTGGGCATCCTTGTGAACTTCTTCCCAGGTAAAGCCTCCGTCTCGACTGAGGAATGTATCGCTGTCTTTGTAAGGAGCGAGCTCCTCACCGACATTGCCGACAGCCATGATGAGCCCAACCACTGAGGGGCTGCTGAAAGTGGCTCTGGGATCAAGTCGCTCAGTATAACCGTGAACATGGAGTGCACATTTCTAGGGGAAAATGTCAACGAGAAGGTCAAATGGGAGGCAGGAGAAATTTTCATACCGCTTCAGTGCAAGCATAAGGCCGTCCTTGCGAGTCAACTTTGGGAGGGCTGAGGGGTTTCCAGGTGCCTCCTATACAAGGTATCAACGCTCGCCACTCTATCACAAGCATCAAGGGGGCTAACCATCGTTGTGAGTGATCCTACTCTGAAGCCTCTTCTCCTTGGACACCTTGGATTCCGTTGGATTGGCGACGACGTTGATGAGGGCGATGCCGTCGAGACCGATCATCTTCTCAAAATCGACATAGCCTGCGTCATTACGATTTACATTTTCGATTGAGAGTCCAAAGTATGTGCCGTTAGAATTGGATTTCAGGATGTTTCCGTAGTAGGGCTCCTCAGACATGGTCATATGAAGGAATAGGGCCTTCGTACTTGACTCGAGGACAGTATAAGCCTGTAAAACGTTCAGTCAAAAGGTTCATCCTGAAGGGGCCTGCAGAACGCACGTGAGTCTCGGGGTGCATGCCTAAGGGGAATTGCCCAGTGGCAAAGTTGTAACCATCGAGAGAGACTTGGAGTTCGAGTGAACGGCCTCCGGGTTCCGCCTGATATCAGTCGTCAGAAAAATCGCAGCCCCAAAGAAGAAAGAAGAAAAAGGACTGACTGAGGCAACAACCAAGAACTCAGAGAACTTGGCAAACCCAACAACCTGATTGAACATTTTCTTCTTCTTCGAGAAAAAATTCTCTCCAACAACCAGCTCCATTGACTCTCCTTGCATCCTGACCTGCGACCCTTTCTTCTCCGAGTACGACTCGCACAAGATCTCGCTAGGGTCCGCATTGAGGTCCCTATCCTTCGTGAACGCGCAATTGCGCACGTATCTTTCGATGAGATTCCACTTGCGGCCGTTATCACGCGAGTACTGTGCTTCCGCGTGGCAGTTCTCTGTCCCGCCAACGCAGTTCTTGTTCCCTGTCCAGATAAGGTACTCCGAGTTGGGGTGGAAGCGGAGGACCTGAGCACCGAAGGCATTGGGCGGTGTGGGCGCATGTTGGGGGTTCCAGGTTCGGCCAGTGTCGGTGGTGTAGTAGAAGAGGTCTGTGTCAGTGATGAGGTAAGCCCGATCGGTAGTGTATTTGTGGAGGTAGAAAGCGAGGAAACGATGCTCGGGGAGAAGTTGATGCCATGTGTAGCCTTCGTTAGAGGATTGCCACATTGCGCCATCTGCGGTCCGTACGAGGAATGTCTGAGGAATGATGAGATTATGTGCAATGTCTGGAAGTCGCTTTGAAGCCTCACTGTTGAACCCTTGAAGTACGAATGTTGAGCAATGAAGCTTGGGAACTCGAACTGTGGGCGAAGGACTTTGATGAGTTATCGTTCACGGAAATACGGCAAGTAGACCCACAGTCTGATGGATAATCTCTCCCTCCTTCGGCGCAGCTATGATAACATCTCAGTTGTTCGACCTTGCATTAGTAATGGATAGATTTATACCTTGTGAACACTTCTTCTGCACCTTCTTGTCCTTCTCAATACCTCTTTTGCACGTGTTTCCAGGGATCTTGCGATACCCAGACGAGCCCGAATAGGTTTGATCGGGATCACCCTTGCAGACACCCGCAGGAATAGGTTCGGGGCCAACAGGTACACATTCGTGGCCGGAGCGCACGAAGTTATAGTCACTAAGAAGCTTGGGATGAGGGAAAGCAAAGACGACAGGAAGCCGAGACTCACCACTCGTAGTCCGCATCTGTACACTCGCAGTCATCCTCATGCTCGACGGGATCCTTGTATTTTTCACCCACGTAGCAATCGACGTCGGGCTTTCTGCGTTTGTACCATTGCTATAACAGCCATCTTGTCAGAACACACGACAACGACAAAAGAGAATAATTTATCATACCTTGTGTCCCATGAGACATTGAGTTTTTCCATCCCGTGCATACCACTTCTCAAAGTCATTTTCAGTGCACTTCCTGGAGCGAGTCTTCGCAAAGTCCAAGAAGACAATCACGACGCGCCCGACGCCATTCGACTGGTCGCGGCGCGCCACTTGGCCGAGGAGGAGGAACTTCTGGGACGTCGAATCCGGGAGGGTCATCAGCCCGCGGGCGAGGAGCTTCACGCCGATATCATACGACTTCCTGTGGTCCCATCATGAGTCACATCCGTAGATAACCTAAGCGCGAGGAAACCGCCAACGCACCATGTCCTCCCTAGATCAGTCGAGTACCTAATCTTATCCGTGGCCTCCTCATCATTCACAACGACGAGGATACTTCCCTGGTCGCCGAATTCGTATTTGTGCGCGCCGGGTCGGACCATGGTCCACGAGACACCGGCGTCGGTGCTGACGAATGTGTCGCCCTCTTCGTACGGGAGAAGACTCTCACCGACGGAGCCGACGCCCATGGCAAAGCCCGGTGCTGGTGACGAGAAGATGCGCCCGAAGTTGTGGGGGGTTGTGATGGAGTGGAGATGGAGCGAGCATTCGTTTATGTCGGAGGGGTTGCATTCGAATGAGTGGCCTTCGCTGTCCTTGGATGGGGCGCGGATGGGCTGCCAGTTGCTGCCTGTAAGCCAGGTCAGATGGTAATACGAAGTAGGAAGAGTTAGAGAACTTGCCATCATCGAATGTGATAACAGTCTTGATTTGCTTGTCCGCGCCGCGTCCTTCAACGTCCTTCGCGTTCGCGACGACGTTCGCGAGCCCGATGCCGTCGATGCCGTACATACGCTCATAGTCGACGAATCCACGATCATTCCTATTCGTGTCCTTAAGACTCTCAACGAAGAATGTGCCATTCGAGTTGCTCATGAATAACGTCCCGATGGTCGCGCGGTCTTGTAGCACCACGTCCACCGCAAGCGAGTATGTCGTCGACTCAACAATGGTATACGCGTTCTCGCGAAGCTGTGCTGATGACGCGTGGGGGAATTGTGCCTTTGCCCACGTTATTCCGTCGAGGGTGACGTACAACAGCATCTCGCCGTTGTTGCCGGGAGATAAGTCCTTCATTGCGACGACGGCGTATTTGGATACGATGGCAAAGGCGATGACGCCCTTAGCGTTCTTCCCGATGCCTAGGTCCTCGACCTTGCTCTCTTTCACGAAGAAGTCGGTGCTGGAGAAGAGGCGGCTGGACGAGAGGGAGTGGGAGCCGGTGTTGGTGGACGTGTCGAAGGCGACGCAGTAGATGAGTTCCTTGGGCACGTCGGCCTTGAAGGTTTTGCTGCTATGCGCGAACTGGCAACGTGAGGTTTCCTCCAGAAGTTTTTGTGGAGTATCGGCAAAATTGTTCTTGGTGTAATAAGTCTGTAGACCAGAGTGGAGTGAGTTGACAGTCTCAATGGTTTCATTCGAGTCTCGCACCTCATCATGGCATACTGCGCCCCAACCCTTACGATCGCAGCTTGTACCTTGGTAGAGAATGTAGCCGTCCATTCCTTGTGAAGCATGGAAAGACAGAGGTCTCCCCACCATCGCTGGCGGTAGTGGCATCTTGAATGATCTCCATGACTTTCCTCGGTCGTCTGTGCGATAGTGCTCATCTCTGTCTGTCAACACGAAAGCCTGTTGTTGAGTAGAGTATTTTAGCTTCCCATTACGCACTAGATTAGAGTTATAAGCGGCGACTTACGAAACGGTTGTTGAACGGATGCTCAATGACCATAGCCGCCCTTCCCTTGGGAATTCCGTCCGCCACTTTCCACGTCTTTCCCTCATCCTGCGAGACGTAGACATTGCCTTCTACAGAATCATGGTATATGGCAGACTACAGCCAAAATCAGTATTTTTGTGACAGGCGAACAACTCCCCATATGCTTACTTCTGTGTCATCGAAAAAGAATAGATTTGCGGGTAGATTGCTGAACGAAGAAACTGCGTGTTGTGGCGCTTGAGCACCCACGAGAATAAAGCAGGAAAGTATGAAGTAGAGGAGAAGAACAGCGCTTCTGTGTCGCTGTATCATGGTCGTCGTCACGAAATGGTACACGTCGGCGCAGCATTGTGACTGCCACCCAAACGCGTCAACTTTGAGGCACAGCGGCACAGCCACTCACGGAATTATTTCCTCGTCTGACCACTACGCGCTTCCGAACTTTTACTCAAAATTTGGCTCTGGGCTAATGAAGCCTCCTCGAGGCGTTGGCAAAGTTCATATAATTATATGAAGCGTGAAGTCTACCTGAAAGATTTCATCGCGCACCCTGTGGCAAACAGCCTATGCTTCAACTTCATGGCCGACTAGCTCAGCTGGTTAGAGCGTCGTGCTAATAACGCGAAGGTCTTGGGTTCGATCCCCACGTTGGCCATAACTTGCATTTTCATGACATCATAGTTTTTCCAAAGTTCATTGTCATTGTCAAATTAGGTATATTTTTCTCTTCTGCAACTATTTCAAGTGAACGCAACCGATAGGATCTGGCGCCTATGGTCATCCCTCAGATGTGAAACAGCAACCTAGTCGGGCCATGGGATCATCACCCCAGATTACCCCACAACATGGGAGTCGCTGCAAAGAAGTTTCCCTTGGTATGCAACCTGGCCTGAGCACGAGATCCATGCTCATCCCAGGTTCTCTCACACCTTTACCAGCAATCCCACATGGTTGCAGGGGGTATATATCTCAAGGCAATATGTACCCTGAATCCCACTGCCTCCCACAATGCGCCTAGCCCTCATTTCATGTCTTGTCGCTGGCCTCTCTTCACTAGCCAACGCGCAGCGCTTTGTGCGCTTCATATCTACGGATAACCGCGAATACTACGGCGATGCAATCCTGCCCCGTGGTTCTACGGACGCTGCACACAGCACTAGCGCTCATGTGATACAGGGCGATATATTGGGTGACTTCGAAATCACCAATGAGGTCAAGGTACGTCAGTACCTTGTTTTGAACTTTGCGATATTTCTCATGCATCGCCTCACAGACAATCAAGAAACTTCTTGCGCCCCTACCTAGCGAACGAGTCAGGACAGTTCGCTGTGTCGGGCTGAACTACGTCGCTCATATCAATGAGGTAAAGTTCTTCCGCCGTCCTCATGCGTAACACAAAGCTCACTACATTGTCTCCATAGACAGGACAAGTAATTCCCCAGTGGCCGATCCTCTTCTACAAAGCCTGGACCGCCCTCAACACCCCAAGCGATCCCATCCCCGTCAGCGAGGGCTACCAAACCCAAGGCGACTTCATCTCCAAAATGGACTACGAAACCGAACTCGTCATCGTCATGAAGAAGAAAGCCTACAACATCTCCGACGAGGAAGCCTTAGACCACGTCCTCGGGTACACCGTCGGACACGACGTCTCGCACCGTGGGTGGCAAATCGACCGCGGAGGGCTGCCGCAACCCCAGTTCTCCATGGGCAAGGGCGCGGACGGATGGGCCCCGTGGGGCCCCGCGATCGTGTCGACGAATATCATACCGGACCCGCAGACGCTGAATATTTGGACGAAGGTTAATGGCGTGACTATGCAGAATTCCAGTACGGCGAATATGATATTCGGCGTGAAGCATCTCGTTTCATTCTTCTCGATGGGCATTACACTGCTGCCTGGGGACGTCATCTTTACGGGAACGTACGTGCCTCATACCCTGCTGTTTTCAGAGCGTAATCTCACACCTTGTGATGATCAGACCCAGCGGAGTAAACCTCGGGAAAGCAAATCCTGTCTGGCTTACTGACGGTGATGTTGTGGAAGTGGGCTTGGAAAATGTTGGAACTTGCACTAATGCTATCAAATATGTCTGATTTGGCTCATGTTTAAATTCACTCTCGTTCGATGCATATACTAGTATAGTAATACTCCCCGCCTGATGCGAGACCTTGAAGTCATCCAATAAAGCACCGTGTCTACACTTTCCACCAGAAGGACTACGCACGCGCGACGCCACGGGACCACTTTAGCGGGTATGAGTTAGTGAAAGATTATTTTCCTTTAGATGTACAGAGTGAATGACGCTGGGGACACCCGGCAAGTAGAGAGGTATGGTCAAAAAGAATGTCAAGAAGATAGCTGGGCCCAAGATGAGCTGTAATTCCAAAGATTGACTTGCAACATTAGGAACCGAAGCAGCACGGAATCCCCTAGTAAAAGGCGAGGGGATTGTCTGCTTGATGCTTCGGCTGTTGCTACAACCCTTCGGTTGAAGGCCTCTGGCCTTGAAAGTGTTTTTGCTTTTTGTTCAGCCCACGGGGTGGTTATCCACGTGATGGTTGCTCCCTTCGAACATTCAAAAAGTTTCTCTCCGACAGGTCCCCCCCCTTACCATCCTTCATTCGTACACTTTGTCCAGTAGTGTTCAGATATAAAAATTGTCCCAAGTCGATTATTCACTGGGCACAGTGATGTACTATCACTTTTATAAACAACACACTTTTTTCGGCAACACGGGCCGACCAGAACCTCTTCAAGAAACTTAAAGTGTTCGTGATCTCTTCCGGCACCTGCGCTCATAGCTGCCCTGGTCATTTTGCCAAAAACCTACGAGAAATGAGCGTGAAGGCCTTTGAAATATCTAGCGAGAGCAGGGAAAAGCTCATTCAAGCTGCCTTTGAAGGTATGGCGACGCACTGGCCAGCCGGCATCACCTATCTTTAACTCGATCACAGCAAGGGAAGGAGCGTACAGTCCCTACTCCAAATTTCGCGTCGGTGCTGCGCTCTTGGCTCCGAATGGCACACTGATTAAAGGTGCTAACATCGAGAATGCCTCATATGGTACGTGTATTTGGGTTCAGTTTCAACTCATCACCCTTATCGCCCTATCAGGTGGTACGATATGTGCGGAACGTACTGCTATCGTCAAGGCCGCCGTCAGTTTATCACTTTGATGATCGTTTCTGTTGTGTATTCACTGTCGCTCAGAGCGAAGGCACGCGATCCTTCATCGGGCTCGCAGTCGTTACGTTCGTTATGCCCTTCGTTCTCCCCGTGATGTGTGTACTCACTTAAAACATCAGCGACGTCCGCTCGCCGATCTCCCCGTGCGGGATCTGTCGTCAAGTCCTTCGCGAGTTCTGCACCCTCAACATGCCAATCTTACTTGTGCCAAGTGATTATCCCCAACCGTTGAAGGAAGGGGAGGAGTTGAAGTCCGGATTTTCGGAGGGTGGTGTGCGAGACACAACTCTTGGGGAGCTGCTTCCGGATAGTTTTGGCCCAGAACACCTGGAGTTGCCGCGATCGTGAGAGCCTGCCATGGGCTTCCCCAGTTCCTCCCGACTTCAATCCGACCAGCCTACAACGGTGTGTAAGTGCTTACTTACCGTGTATAACCATGTGTTTCCCCTCGAGGTTATCGTGTTCAAGTATAAGAGGTCTTGTCCACGATTTCATCAGTGGAAATGTGCTTCGTCTCATTGTGCTATCGAGACTTAAAGTGATCTCCATCAGAAGATGAGGTGCGCTCGCTCCATTCCAGCTGTGACTTCAATACGAACCTCTTGCTTACTCGTCCGTAAATCATTCCATTCTTTAGCTTTGTGGCACCGTTAACCTACAATAGTGATTCTGATGCCGTTCCAGATCAACAATTCCCGATTACAGCGAGACCTACGCTTTGGGGCTTCACCGTGTCGTGTGCCAAGCCTGATTGCCTGCCTACAACTCGATGTCTTCAAGAACGATCGAGATAACTGTCACCACAGACGTGGTTCGGCGCATTGACTGGCCCGAAGCCTGCTCCAAAGTCAACTGAGAGTATCAGTAATCGATCAGCACCAACGGTCCTGTAGCCTGAACCAGAGCTCCCTTCATTACCTGGCGATTACCATCATTGATGTTTCCTATTGATCTTCCTGCACACACTACACCTCAAGAGCATCAGCAAGCAACCACACCAGAGACAATAAAAAGGTAACCCATTGAGTCGTTTGTTGGAAAACGTGGTCGCTCTCATCCACATCGTCTTCATCTTTCTTCATCTGGTGGTCTTGATGGTCGCCTTTCTTAACACCCCTCTTCTTCTGAGTTGCTTGTCAACCCTCCTTTCGTCTGTGATTTACATCACGTCGTTCCTGACCTACGGGGACCTGTCATTTTGGCTCGACGTCATCTCGGCGATTGCAGTCGCAATCTACCATGTCGCAATCCTGGTCGTTTCTTGGCGTGGATCGCTAATTGCGAAGAACACTTCCCATCACCCATACAGAATACCGCCCGCCTATAGTATGGCCAGCATGGTGGTTAACATTATTGTTCTGGTACCCCTTATCGGTGCATTTGGTGTGAAATTACGGACAACTGCAATTGCTCTGCACCAGTCAAAGTTGCAACCCGGACGAGCCTCCCAAGCGCCTGTTCTCCTGGCACTCTCCATACTTCTGGGTATCGAAGTGCTCGTTGTTTTAGGACTCCTGTTCCACGCTATACTGACGCGGAGGCAGTTACAACGCGAGGGTGTGGCAAAGATGTATTTGGATGAGATAGTTGTCCCGAGGAAGTTGATGCACGGCTACCTCGAACACCCCTTTCTCCCGTCCCCTTCCATCTACTCCCCATCGGTGAGCATTTTAACTCACAAACATGTCGTGGGTTATGTAAACATCCTCTTCAGCCACGGCCATGTTCAACATCAAGCTCATTCGAGATTGGTGCGAAGTCCTTCATTGCCCCTCCTGACTTGTGGGTCCATCAATCAAATTGGTAGAGGTAAAATTGACGTGAACCAGACCTATCCCGCGTACTATCTGTCTGAAACCAGCCGTAAAGACCGTCAAATTCAAGAGAAGCGGGACACCCGGGCCCCCCGTAACCCGTCCATCCGCGATGTTTGAGACACCTGTGAAGAGATTCAATCCGTACGACTTGCGGTAGATTGTCACATTCTTAGCACTATCTGTAGGTTATCCTTTGTGTGGCAGCATAAAGTGCCCAGGCAGGCGCCACAGTAGCCAAACAGAGGCAAGCCTAGTATCGGTCTTGGGCCCCGCAGTTACATTTGTCTTTCAAGTTCAAAGTCCTCCTTCATTTCAAACTCATAGCGTTCCATGCCGCCCTTCTGCTCTTCCACGTCAATTGCATATCCTCTAAGATCGATCCTAACACTCTTCCAGAATGACCATTTCCGATTTTGGAGATCTCCTATAAACACGGTTTGTAATGAAACACACACCGAGTCGTGTGACGATTCTGATTGGCCTTCAATTGACTCTGTGCTCTCGCCCCAGTGACCCGAAATAACCGTCGTCATAGACGCAGTTCGGCGCAATTGATTGGCTCGAACCCTGCTCCTCGAATTAACTGAGTCGATCAGCGCCGAGCGCGTACTGTACCTTTATCGCCTAGAGATCACCATCAGTGATGTTTTCTGTTGATTTCCCTGCGCGCATTATGATCGAGACATCCCCGAGCAACCAAGCCAGATATGATAAAAGGCAATGCTCAAGAAATGGATCCGCTGTAGAGTGTGGTTGACCCCCCTCAATTCGTCTTATCATCTTCCCGGCAGGCGTTCTTGATGATCGCCTTTCTCAACACCCCTCTTTTTCTTCTGAGTTGCTTGTCAACTCTTCTCTCCTCTACGGTTTTTATCGCATCGTTCCTTGCTTACGGGGACCTGTCATTCTGGCTCAACATCCTCTCGACGGGTGCTATCACCATTTATCATGTCGCAATCATCGTCGTTTCTTGGCGTAGATCGCTAATTATAAAGGACACTCTCCAATCTCCATTCAACAACTCACCTGCCTATGGCATGATGAGCATGATGATCGTCAGCCTAATTCTAATCCTCCTTGTTGTTGCCTTTGGCGTCAAGATACAGGCAACTGTAGTTGCTCTGCACCATTCACCTCAGCTGCAATCTGGGGTTGTCTCCCAGGCGCCTTTTCTCTTAGCCGTGTCAACATTGCTTGGCATTGAAGTAATCGTCATCGTTGGGCTCATTTTTCATGCGGTACGGGCGCGTAAGCAACTAAAAAGTGAGGTTGTGGCGGAGATGAAGTTTCGTGAGAAAGGCGCCAAAGTTAAAAAGTCGAGGGACGATTACGACAAATCCCTCTTTCTCCCATCTCCCTCTGTGTACTCCCCATTGGTAAGCATTGTCGGATTCTGAACATGCCGCGGGCTGAACTCATTCTTTCAAGTCACGACGAGGTTCAACGGCTTCAAGGTCTGAGATCAGTTCAATCAGTACTCCTCCTCCTGGTCTACCTGCCTTGTGGGTTCTTTGATCGATTTCAGAGAGGAAAATCTGACATGAAGCAGACTAGTCTCCCACACCATCCGCCTGAAACCAGCTGTAAAAACCAAATTCAAGAGAAACGGAACACCTTGGAGCTACATCACTCCCGCAACCCGTCCATCAATGATGTTCGAGACGCCTGTTAAGACGGCCATTCCATTCGATCTGTTGGAATTCCGATTGCCGATTCCGAGCGCTCACAATGCCAGCTGATCGTGCCGCCACCATTCTTGTGGCTCACGCCAACCCATTTCGATTTACTCAGGTTTTCTGACATTTTTATTGTTCCTCTACATCTATATAGGTAGTGTAGAACTGTGTATTTACGCATCCGTTTGCCCCCGCCCCCAATCTAACCCATTGCCCGGGACAAACTGACCTCGATGCCGTCGAGATCGCGTCGTTTATTTTAACACGATCTGCGGTAGACTTTGGGGCACACTAAGGTATTCCGACAATGTATAGTTGAATATTGTTCCTTTCAGTTGTATGACAAGTGGCGGATTAGAGGACATTTGGATATTGGAGAATCCGGCAGTCCGTCCGTCCGTCCGTCCATCTGTCTGGGCTATACAATACAAA
The DNA here is from genome assembly GCA_018858115.1 of Tephrocybe rancida. Lineage (NCBI taxonomy): Eukaryota > Fungi > Basidiomycota > Agaricomycetes > Agaricales > Lyophyllaceae > Tephrocybe > Tephrocybe rancida. The sequence continues at coordinate 39,762 of JABCKT010006596.1, forward strand.
GTCCGCTCAAGCATAAGACCTCCCATCTCCCGTACAGTCAATGTTTTCCAGTAGAAAGAATGCCTCATGAAGGATAGCGTACAGTACTCTATATAAAGCAACGGCGTCACAGGTAAATTAGCAGATTTGCGAGGCAGTAAGAGAACGGTTACAGCCACATTGGCTTACACTGACAAAAATTAATATTGGGATAGTTAGCTACTTTTGGCTCAGAGAGCCCTTACAGCAGAAATAATACATACAGGTTATAAGGTGAACAGCGGATTGGTGGGAGCGGCACCAGACGGCACAGCCGCTTGGTTTGGAATGCCGGACAGCCGGACAGACGGACTTCGCCGGATTCTCCAAAACTCAAATATTCTCAGAAAGTCTGGGATTAGATAGTGGCGGATTAGATAGTTTGTAATATTGATTTGTTCTGGCGGGCGCCACAGCAACCAAACATACAGTCACGGACAATCAAAATCGACAAAAATAAACATCCATTTATGGAAGGATGACAAATCACTGTAGCCCACTTT
>JABCKT010006597.1:0-39794 GCA_018858115.1 Tephrocybe rancida
ACCCGTACCGTACCGTCGGGACCCTCACAATCCTTTGTACGGTACGGGTGACGGTTATTTTTGTCCCCGTCTTGCCCGTATACCTTACGGCCGTACCCGTAAGACGGTACGGTGCGCAGCCCTAGATATGCCGTCAAGGCTCCGTAGCTAGCCCGCTGGCACAGGCTATAGCCATAGATCCTCCCCTCCGTTTTTTGTCTGATTTAACCTCTATAGATCCCCGTTTGTTAAGAAGGACTTCAGTGGTCGATACCCAGTGTCTTGTGCCCAGAGAACTGGTGAGTGATGACGCAGGGCTGTAGGTTCATGTAGCGATCGTGACGTAATGCCGACGCTTGGCGACACAACAGCAAATATGCGCGCGGCGGTTTCCCGATATATTTTTAAGGTTTGAGGCGGAAACTCAAAATATGTTCGCCACAATGGTAATCAATCGTCCATGCCCTTCTATTACAAACACCAACTTCAACTTCCTCGCTCTTCATTGCCATGACCGCCCTCCCACCTCTTGAAAAAGTTAACTTCAACGAAAATGGCTTAAGTGCTTGGCGGATGTTACTAGTCGCTGAGAAAGCCGCCCAAAAAAAGACCCCTGCCTCTGCTAAATACAACAATCCTGTCGTCCTTATTCGTGTCTTGGGTTGGTTTCTCAAAGACTTCTGGGACCATTTACAAGATGGCTACTTAGGATCAGTGCCTTACAACCGAATTCTCGAGGAGGTTTTATCTTGTAACCAGGAGATCGAGCAAACGGAGGCTCAGCTGTATGAGAACCTTTGCACGCTGGGCGGTATGTATCAGGGCTGCCTCATGCGAGTCTGTGAGTTATCTGTCCAATCATCTTTTATTATATCCAATTAACAACAAACAGTCAGGTCAAATGCAGGGCCCATGCCCACCCCATCGACTCACGTTTCGCGACCCTCATTCGACAAGCTGCAGAAGGACATCGCGAGATTGTTGGGCAGAGCTGACCCGACCCTGCCAAATGCCAAGAAGCAGGTTTGTTCTTCTCTTTTTTAGACGAGTATTATCTCAAGTTCCACAGGCGTTGTTTCGTGATGGTTACAAGTGTGCTGTCACCGGTCTCTACGATAGAAATTCCATTCGCAACAATCCAGAGCTCAACAAAGCTCGCCTTGCCTAGGCGGATACTAGACTCGTGCCGACGCAGGTGGCCCATATCTTCTCAGAGAGTGTTCAGAAGAATGACAAGGTTGATCATTTACCGTTCATCTTACTCGCCTTCCTCATTGTCGTATACCCAGGAATATGCTGCGACAGCCTTCGCGATACTCGATATGTTTGGCATCGGGGACAACGTCAGAGCCCTCTATGGCGGTGAAGTCAACGGCCTGCATAACGTTATCACTCTGTCCCAGGATCTACACTCCGAATTCGACACTTTCCAATTCTGGCTTGAGCCAGTACCAGGGGGGCAGGTGTGTGACAAATTCACTGTCCTGCCATTCCCTACTCAGGCCAGTCGACTTAGAAACACACTTACAATGTATGCAGCAGTCTCCCTCTCACTGACTATGTCATACCCCTCCCGAAACGCGTCACGTTTCGTGTCGACCCGGCTGCCGCGGCTCTTATCGAGGAACAGAACGAGCAACTGGGGCCTGGAGAAGAGAAAAAGCGACTGGATCTCCCCGATCCTACACTTATTGCAATCCGAGCTGCTTGTGCTCGTGTCGCCAGAATGTCTGGGGCTGCTGCTCAGGCTGACAAAATTCTGACAGATATCGAAGACACCTCTGTCCTGGCGGGTGATGGGAGCACAGCTGAGCTCTTTAGTTCTTATCTAGACGTAAAGTTCATGCATCATGAGCCAACGATGTGACATTGTGTCGTGTTTGGCTGACACTTGAGTGTCTTCAGACTTCTTTGGACGACTTTCACTTGCACCACGCCCATAGGGCAGGCATCTATACCCAGTACGTGCCTTGTTTCAATTGTCGTCTCTTGGCTGCTCACTCGAACCGTTCTTCGCTTTTTTTTCTGGCTGCCTGAACAGACAGACCTGACGTGGGCACCTGCCTTCAGAATGACGAACAATACAGACCGAAGAGACAACGAATGTGCTGGCTCCTGAGTTGAGTGAGGCCGTTTGGACGGTACGTTGGGATTTAACTGTTTATCGTCCGCTAATCTAATTCTCTAATATCCAATATATCTATTTAACAAATCCTCTACCATTCACATACTTTTAGTATTTACAAGGCAGGGGACGTAACGAATGATCACATTGGAAGTCATCAGTTTAACTGTCAAGTTCTTTGCTTTGCTTCTACGTCACCGGAGCTGACTTTTAAGATTTATCTCATACAGTGAAACAATCCGAAAGAGAATGGAGAGTTGCGCCGGCTATCGGAGAGTTTTTCGAGCATAAACTCGCAATCGAACTGCTGGCCTATGGATGAAGATAAAGCAAAACCTAGTATCAATTCGCAACCAGAAGCAACGCCGAAGAAGGCTCATATCGCTCCCGTTCAATAGTACATCCACTGCTTGTAATGGCCAATATTTTGCAGTTCAAATGAACATTTTCTTTATGAGTAGTCTTGTGCAGCAGGAGTGTATGACTTTCGACGCCGTGAATGTGGTGCACCTACTGACTGTGCGCCTGGAGATCAGCTTGAACTATAGATAGAGCTGAATCCGATTCAAATTCGATTTGGACATCGACCAAGACCCATCTCATGACCGAGGCTTCTACCGCTAGTCTCCAACTATTTAATACGGAGCGGCGCTTGACCGCAGCTCGAGAAGCTCATCACAACATCCACCATAGGCGTCGATATGGGCCTCGACCTTTTCCCTCCCTTAAGCAACTCCACCGAGGACAGTATCCTTTCACTGCGATTACGGCCATAAATACAGGGCGATATCCATTATCCACCACGCAATATTATGGGTTGGAGCTCACACAGGGGGAGCATACATGACTCGCCCACCTTTTCCGCCGCTTCAGTTCGAACATACTAAGCCGAGGTAGCGTCACAAAATATCTGAGGACGTTCGGAGTATCGCACAATCGCATTTCGGTGGAAGGATCTATCCGTGGCACGATGATGAATGACCTCAAGTACAGGTGGAAGTATGACTCGGGCGAGGTCAACGCGGAATTGGGTCTTCACTGGAAAATATAGGAATGAAAGCCAAAGGCGGGACGCGCTAAGCGTGTGGAGTGGAACAGTGCCGCGAGAGGGCCACTCTTGCTTGGCGAACGACACCGAAACAACATGTACTCAGCGCCACACGTGAGGTGCATCGACCCGTCAAGAACACGTTACACTTAGATATGGAATCACTTATGATGAAACAAACCTTACTGCGCACGGAAATTTAAATAGTTACAACATCTTCAGATTTCGATGTAAGGTAGTACAAGTCGTGATAATAAATAAATATATACTGTACATGTACATGCTATCAACTCCAATTCTGATAAACAACCCATTAGGCGTCGACCTCCAACCACTCTTCCTCGTCATCCTTGACGTTAGGCTTGATAGTGTTCTCCTCGAGCGAAGGCGTCAAGAGGAATGCATCGACGCCTTGAACCGCTAGTTCATTTTCGGAGGGTGAGGGACCCAGATCCGACGCGAGTACGGCAGGCGACTCGAGATCGGTGGTAGGGCTCGCGACGGATGAGATATCCAAAGGCGCGTCGGATGGGCTAGGGCCGGGGATCGATGGTGCAGAGGTCTCGGTAGGGTTGTCGACAACAGTAGTAACGACGGTTTCGGCATCTGTGAGGTCGTCGTCGTCGTCGTCGGCATCCAAGACGGTTGCTATGATGGAAGCGTAGGAGGGAGGGATGGTGGACTCGGCGGGGGCATCGATCACTGCAGTGGGCTCTTCAACTTCGGTCACGACAGGTTCGGTGTTAATGGAAGTGATATCCAGAGGAACACCCGCGCCGTCGGTGGGCATAGTGTCGAGCGAGGAAGTGTTGAGCTCGACGACGGGTTCAGAAGGGAAGAGCACGTTCTTCGTTTCGTCGATTCTCACCTCCTCGGGCGATGCGGACGAGGCGTCGTCTAGTGCACGCCCGGTGCTGTCCAACTTCAGCTCCGGAACACCATCCTCCACAACCTCGGACTTGCGAACCGTGATCCTCCAGCGCCCCTCCAGCGCCCTCTCAAGCTCCTCCAGCGCCTTCTCCACGCGCCCAACGACCTCTTTGCGGCTCGCGCGGACGCCCGCATGGCCCAGGCTCTCCACGGAGTCGAGCTGTGTTAGCAGAACCGTCAGCGCGTCCTCATAGGATCGGACGGCGCGGTTGCGCGGGGAGTACGACAGGTGTTCGGTGGCGCTGTCGGAGGAGGAGGAGGATGGAGAGGGAGAGGATGGGGTCGGGGCGAGGAAGTCGAGCTCGGCGGCCAGGGTGAAATTGTCGTTGAGAGTGGTGAGGGCGGACGCGATGGCGCGGATCTTGGCAAAAGAGGAGTTGATTTGGGCAGTAGCCGCGGTGGGTAACGTATCCGGCACGTCCTGGGTGCTTTTAGCAGGTACGGTGGGCTTTGTGGTTTCCTCGCGAGTTAAGGGAGCCGGAACCGGAGCAAGCTTGATAGGAGGGAGTGAAGGCCGCCCACGTGTGTCGGGCATACGGAGGAGCCCGGCGAACTGGCGCTCGATTTCTGCTTCGGCGGCAGCGGTAGCGGTGCGCAGCGTCTCCTGCTCGTCCTCGGCGGCATTGTCGCGTACAGCGGGACTCGACGCTCCCATATGAGCAGGAGGAGCCGGAGCCGGGGTAAGACGCACAGGACGGAGTGCAGTCCCTCCACGCGTGTCGTGCACACGGAAGAGCTCGGCAAATTGCCGCTCGAACTCGGCTTCGGAGACGGCCTCTCGAGACGGGCGCGGAGGAGGCTGGAGTCCCGTCAGAGGGGCACCAACGGCCCTGGCAAGCGGCCCAGACGGAAGAGGTGATGTGGGGGGCTGTGGTATTCGACGGGGACCGCCGGGATGAAAGAGATCGAAGAGTACCTCGGTATTGAGTAAGGATTTGGCTCGGGAGTTCTGGGGCAGTGTGTTAGATTGAGTGGGAAGGATGGGTGGGGAGGAACATACGGCTCGCGGCTTAGGAACAAAAGGACTGATAGACAGGTAGGAAGGTCGACTGTCTATAACACCATTCGAGTAAGGGCTTGGGACCTGGACGTTGTTGAGAGATGTTAGATTAGGATTGAGCGTGGATAGATTGTTACTGACGAATTCATCGCAAGGACAACGGCCCGATGTGGTCTTCAGAGCATGTCGTTCGGCGAGAGCAACTGTATGAACGTGGTCCCTCTCATAGGCAGCGAGGTAGTTCGGCCCATAGACGGCCTGGTAAGTTCCTAACTCCGAGAACCGTGGGGCAGATTGAGCCTGGTAAGGGCTGCGAAGGATATTTTCACGTTTGCGCGTCTGTATCTCTTGCAGACGGCGAGCGGGAGCTTCCTCCTCGCGCTCGGCGGCTTCAGCAGCAAGATAATTTGCTTGAGCGGCTTTGACCTCTGCTAGAGCAGTTAGGTATCGGTCGCGGGGGCTGGTGAGGCCTGGGGGAGCATAGGGGTACGAGGGAGAGAGACGAGCAGAGGGCGCGTAGAAAGACATGTTCGAGAGTAGTATTGGGAAGAATATGTGGAAGAGAGATCCTGGAAATTAGTCATCTCGCTGAACTTGGCTTTTATGGGCGTCTTGATTAGTATCTCTGACTCATTGAATGACAGGATCTTTCGAGACATTACTCGGGCAAGCGTTGAGTGAATTGTGGAAGACGCTCGCGATGTGTGGAGAGTTGTGGAGAGTTGTGGAACGTTCAGGAAAGTTCTTGACTTTTCACGACAGTCCGTGACAACCTGGGTGTGACACCCCGCAAAGTCACGGAAGTTCACGTGAGGTTGAGCGAGAATCGGGTGATCCATTTATTTTTTAGTAAATTTTACGCGACGCGACTAGGTATGTGGAAGTTCTTGTACAATAACCGAAACTCTTTGAATCCGGCTACTACCCTTATTCTATGCGGCACTGATCCTCCGCATCTCGGCTAACGTTTCCTTGCATTGTAACCTGATCGTCTCATCAAGAGCATCATTTCCCAGTACCCAGTCCAAGTCGCCTTCCCAATCGGCCCACTTCCCCTTGGCTTCGCTACTCTCGTTGTAAAGCTTTTGTCCGCACAGCATGATCCAGTGGGCAGCGGCGGGAAAATGGCCTTCAAAAGCGAGCATACTATCAGAAATACCTGATAAACGATATTACCTCAATCTGGTCATCGCGGAGGAGTCGAGCAGGGACTTACTGCCTGGGACGTCCCAGCCCACATGCCATCCTCCACGCTTGAATGCCTTCCAGAGGGTCCCGCACCCAAAATACGATAGGTCCTGTACATTTTCCTTGTAGACCAGAGCCGCGAAGTGGTTGAGATTGAACCAGATCTCGCGGTGCTCCTGCCGGTGGGCAAGACGTATGTCTGGATCTACGTACAACGCCCTCTCCCCCAACGAATAGCCCAGCCCAGATTCAAAATGCTTCGTATCGCTCTGTGGTTTTACCGCGCCGAGCAAGCTAACCAGCGCGTCATGAGTTTCTGGCAATTCTTCCGCCAGGCATACAATGACGTTGTCCAAGATTGCAGCTATATCGGAGTGCCATTGGGCGTTACGCGAAGGGGTTTGAAGCGATTGGGCGAGGTGTTGAGCTGCGGTTTGAACGGTCATGTTCCTAGCCAAATAATCATGAATGACTATGGCTTCATCGCGAAATTCTGAATTAGCTAGCCAATCTTCGGAGAAGAAATCGTCGAGGGGTTCGGCCATTGCTAGAGGTTCCGATGATTGAAAAGACAATAATGAAAGTCGGGGCAGACGTCGTTAAAACTACCTCTGTTTATATGCCACAGCCTGGCTCGTGAGGGACACGGTCGATCACGGACAAGAATCATGCGAATTTGTTTGATCATGTCAAGTTACAGCCACATTCCAGTCATAAAGACAGGTCCTTCAGTACACTTTGTGTGGATGGTAGCGATGCTAGTCTTGCTGGGACTCGCCATGTTGAATTACTTCAATTACACAAAGTTGTGTCTACGACAACGTTACATAAATGAAAATGCCTTTCCCCAGAAATAGGTACGACCCGGCCAAGCCCCATAGCTAGAAAGCATATACCTATTTCAGGTAGACAAAGCAGACGCCATTTGCTAAAAACACCGCTTGCTTACCCCAGTTCCTCACGTTCTTACAAAACCAGCGTGCAGGACATGAATTGGCCCTTGGCAATTGTGTGGGAGTGGGTAATAGCGCCGCAGAAACGGGCGTTGTTTGTGCCATATATATCTTGGAATACTACACGAGCGGGATTCGCGGTGCCGGGCGAGTCGGTGGGTTGGCGAGGATTGAACAGGGAGAAGTCAGCCATGAGCGGTTGCTCCCACCACGGACCCTCTGGGCAGTTTGGAAAGTACATAACACCGGTCTCTCTCTCTCGCTTCCTGGAAAGGTTTTGAACTGCTTGGTGCGGCAGAAATCCACTGTGAAGGGGGTCAATAGGCGACCTAGAATGATTTGGAGACCGAGGTACTTACATGAGTGATAATCCTTTTTAGCCAAACATCATGAATGACTGTGGCTTCAGGCTCACCGCCAAATTCTGAATTAGTTAGCCAATCTTCGGAGAAGAAATTGTCGAGAGATGCTGCCATCGCTAGAGGTTCCGATGATTAAAAAGATGATAATGAAAGCTGGGACGGATGATAACTACCCTTACTTATACGCCACAGCCTAACCGTGTCTCCGACCTATGGCAGACAACCTCGGATTGCATTCGGGAACATATTCTGCGCTACTGACACCTCTTCCTCTCGCTGTTGATAATCTATCAGCTGTCGAGTGCCTTCCCAAAGGCCGATCGACTGTCTGCCTGCGAGCTCAAGAGGATGTCGATACTTCTGTCGTCATGGCACTCATGGTTGGCTTCCTATGTCCTCTCCTCATTATAGATGACGAAAGTCAATTGTAGGTCGCGACGAATCGTCTGTTAAACTGCAGAAACGAAATTGAGATCTGTTCACGTTAATTACGAAACTCCGTACGATTCAGCAGGAATAAGAGAAATGCATATTGGAATTCCGAAACGCGGTTCGAGATCAGTGCACTACCACTGCCAGAAAACGAGTACACCCTGCGCGCAAACCTTACTCCCTGTTCATGTCCAACTCCCGTCGGATCAGAACTCCAATAATATTCTCTCTGTTCGTCCGAGCAGAAACAGCCTCCTGTGCGGAAGGAAGGCTATTGCGAATGTGCCGATGTACGTATTCAGACCTGGACTCCTTGTAACGATTCAAGGCTTCCGAGACAAGTTCGCTAGTGAGAGGCTGTCGTCTCCCGACGACAAAGAGTTCGTGGAGAACCAGTGTGAGATCGACAATGTACGCTACCAGACATAGAGCCGTCTGGTGGCTAGGCGGAAGCAGAGGTCAGGAAAAAGTTGCTATATACAGTAGCTTGCTTACATGGCTTGATAAGTCTTGTAGAGAAACTCGATAGCCGCCGCAGCAAGGCCGGCAGCACCAAGCGCCAGTGCGAAGGGCGGGAAAATGTGCCCGATAATTTCAGGCAATGCAGAGACAATGGGCAACCTTTGATGCGGGTTTCTAGAAGTGACGGCTATCAATGTTGGAGTCAGCTGGTAGATCGAAGAGACTCACTGAGGTTGAGGCATGAACGGCTGAATGAGGAGAATCATCTCCTTACGAAAATCTTCTCCCGAAAGCAGCTTTGAAGGGTTCGTCAGATGCAAGATAGAAAGGCCTACGTTAGAGCTCACCTCTTCTGGATCTCGGAAGTTCCACACCTTGACGATGTCTAAATGAAGCCGCTGTAAACAGTCCAGCAACACATGGCCCCTGAACACGGTGCTCTTCCCCAGATTCTTCATGTACTCTGCGTTAATGATGAGCTTGGCAGTCGGTAGAAATAGACCACGCGGGAAATACGTGCTTTTGAACCCTTCCCTGAGGCCGAAGATTGTTGAGATATCCGGAAACGAGGGATTGGAATGCGTACTCGAGCGAACACTCCACCTTCTGTTTTGGTTCGATTCGCTGGGCGATAGCCCACGGAACCAACGTCTCTTTCGTGCGCAAGCATTTCTTAGTGACCTTGGTCAGCTCCTCGAGCATTGGCAGAAAGTCTACATCGTGAACCTCGTCAGATTCGCAACGGTGTCAAGGGAAAGAAAACTCAGACCACAGTAGTTCTCCATCGTCGATACTGGGGCAAAGGTGGTGGTGGGCCGTTGAAAAGGATTTATCAACTTCGAAAACTTGGAGCGGTTGAGTAGTTTCGCCTGTTGCTCGAAAATCTTGATTGACTCGTTCAGAATGAATTTGGCTTCCGTTGCGGCCTTTCCCTGCAAGTCGGAAGTGCCGGTTGGCTCATCTCCATTTCTGGCCAAATTTAGGTAGCATTCGTTGACTAGAATATCGTACTTCGTGAAAACGACGATCACAGGAAGTTTAACTGCAGATGTGTTAGATTGAACCAAACAAGGGATTTGATAGAATTTAATCAGTTACAAGAGTTGGCTAACTTTAAGAGGCCCTCGTCTGCGGTTTGCATCAAGCGCGACCCTTTCCGAGGGGTTTCGACGCACAGCCTACGAGTGATTGAAGACGTCCGTCAGATGCCAATAAAAGGTTCTATACTGATATTCGCTACTTACCAAATGGCATGGAGCTGATTCTCAACTGAACTCTCCTTGCACTTACGGCGGATGAAATCATTGACGATACCCCAGTTATTGGTAGTTCCTGGTTCAAATCCCTTGCTATCGTGGAGGACGAAGCGTGGATTGTCATTGGATCTGTACCCTTTATCGATATTGGCATCCCCAGCACGGCCATCGGCGACATCGACGTCCTGGTCAATCTCAACCATCGTCAAGAGAAAGAACAGGTTAGGCTCACCCGTTGGGGAACATTGAAGATGTTGCTGATAAGGGAGGACTTGCCTACTCCACTCTGCACAAGCAACATGTTAATGGATAAGCCCTACGAGTCCGCTGGTAAAAGGACACACGTTGCCGACGATCAGGATACGAAATCTGCAAGATAAGCACCGGTACACGAAGCCGAACTTGGGGACTCTTTGGATGATACGTACCGTGGGCAGCAAGCAATAGTTTCTTCCACAGTTGAGGGGAGAGTTTCTGGAGAAGCGGTCATGGTTGCAGGAAGACTCGCGGCAGGCCTATCGTTTATCTGTAGCTTATGCGGCATTCTCGCACTGATCTCATTAATTAGAAGTCAGTCTCCTCCTACACGCCACGCGGACATCGCGTGTTGAGGAACGTGTTTGGAAGTCCTGTACCATTTCATTCAATTCAAATAAGGAGGTGGCCTGTGACCTGCTGTTAACTTCGAGCAACACCAGACCCTGTGACGATGATTAATCAAACCCTGGAGTCTCACTCCGACCCTGCATTTGCTCCCTTGTGTTCACTTTCGTCGACGAAAAACTTGAGGATTTAACCGACATGGACTCGGAGCTGAGGAAACTAGGACGCAAGTTAGTCCGCCGCAAAATGACCTGATCCTGAATCCCAAAGTATTCCACAAGCGGCGATACGTTCGAAGTCCTTGTGAGAGTCATGCAACAGTCAGGTTGAACGAGCGTCAGTATGCGACAAATTTCTGAAATCATGCTTCGTACCTTGTTTCCTATAACATGTCTCGAGTGTCCTGAATCCTGATCAGACGCTGCCTTCCTGTCGGCGCTTTCGTACCAGTGACGAGGACTTATCCCATCCATTCATGGATATTTCCAACTTTTGTTGGCACTCAGATTGTGAGAAGGGGCTGATGTTGTAACAAGGTGTTGAGGACGTAGTTAAATACGTAGGTCGCAGCCTGTGACTCGTAAGGGACACGGTCGATCACGGACATGGAACAGGGAGAAGCCTTCAGCCATGAGCGGTTGCTCCCACCACGGGCCCTCTGGGCGGTTTGGTGATTCCATTCATGGTGTCTCACGAACGTACTTGACATTGGCGATGGCTCGAGTAATGTGTTCTGCAGTGTATGACACGTCTGAAAGAGCAGGATGGTTCTTAACTGCTCTGGAGAAAAGTTGACAACGACCTGCAACGACCCAAACAGTCACGAAAATTCACGTGAAGTTTAGCGAGAAGCAGGTGACCCATTTCACGCGACGCGACGCATCAGATGACAGAAACGGACGGACACATACACAGTTCAATACAGAGTTGGTTGGAAGGTGGAAAATGAGTGGTATGAATAGGTACGTGGAAGTTCTGGTACAATAGTTGAAACTCCCCGAATGCTGCTTCTATGCTTGTCTTATGCGGTTGGACTGATCCTCCGCATCTCGGCTAACGTCTCCTTGCACTGCGACCTGATTGTGTCATTCAGGTCATTCTGTCCAACTACCCAGTCCAAGTTTCCTTCCCACTCGGCCCACTTCCCCTTCACATCGTTGTTCTCGTTGTAAAGCCTTTGTCCACACAGCGCGATCCAGTGTGCAGCGGCAGGAAAATGGCCTTCAAAAGCAAGCATACTGTCAGAAATGCCTAACAAATCATATTACACCGGTTTGGTCGACGCGGAGAAGGAGTTGACGCTTACTTCCTGGGACGTCCCATCCCACATGCCATCTTCCACGCTTCAATGCCAACCAGAGGGTCCGGAACCCGAAATCCGACAGATCTTGCACGTCTGCTTTATATACCAGAGCTGCGAAGTGGTTGAGATTGAACCAAGCTTCATGGTAATCTTGCCGGTCGGCAAGACGTATGTCTGGGTCGACGTACAACCATCTCTCTCCCAGCGCATGTCCCAGGCCGGATTCAAACTGGCGCGTATCGCTTTGTGGTTTCATCTCGCCGAGCAGGGTTACCAGCGCGTCATGATATTCCGGCAACTCTTCGACCGCGAATACAATTGTGTTGTTTAAGAGTTCAGAAAGATCATATTGGCCGTCATGCAATGGGGTTTTTCGGGATTGGAGCGATTGGGCGATGCGTTGAGCTGCGGTTTGCGCAGTCATGTCGCCGGCCAAATAATCACGAATGAGTACGGTTTCGTCGCGTAATTGTGAACCATTGAGCCACTCTTCATCGAAGAAATCGTCCAGAGATTCGGACATTGGTGATGGTTCAGATGATTGAGAAGATGATTTTTAATGACGGTTGGGGGGACTCGCTAAAGTACTTATACTTAAATACCACGGCCGACGTGAAGGCTGTGAATTGCATCAAACTAAGTTATAGTGTGTAGATCCATCCATGATCCTCCCTGGATCCTCCTCCAGCAAGACGGTCCATCACGGACATGATGCATGCATCAGTGATGGGAATACATACTTTACAATGATCCTTCTCGTTTGTCCAACCCGGATTCGCTTATGTACTGAACAAGAAGCCCTAAAAACACACCAATGGACGAGCACGGTGTGGAGCCGGCTTAAAAACCCTGCCTATGGATCCCAGGGGTAAGATAGACCATGCCAGTAATTTACGAATCAGTACAAGTTGTTATTCTACATGAGGCGCACAAACTTGTGGCAGACATCGAGGCCACTTTCCAAAAGAAGAAACCATTGCCAATCCTCCAATTGGTGAGCCCTACGAAATCGCCGTGCAGGACATGAATTGGCCACGGGTGAGTGTGTCGGAGTGAGTAATGACGCCACAGAAGTGGGCGCTCGTTAGACCATGTGTGTATTAAAAGATTACACGAGCGAGATTCGGATTGCCGGGCTGGGCGTTGAAAGTGGGAGGATCCCACATAGAGTGGTCGGCCATGAGCGGGTGCTCCCACCATGGGCCCACTGGGCAGTTTGGAAAGTAAAAGTACATTTCCGAGTCATTGTCTCCCTCATGCGCTCCAGAGAGATTTTTGTATGCCTTGGGACGGCAAAAATCCACTGTGAAGGGGGTCAATAGGTGGTCTACAGTGGTTCGAGCAATGGGTACTTACTTCCGCGATAATCCTTCTTCTTCATGTTGACACATCGAGGTAATTCCGCCCACGGCGTATCACGAACGTACTTAGTATGGACGGCGTGGTTGATGGTCCGGGTGATGTATTCCGCTGTGAATATCTGGTCTAGAGGAAAAGCCTCAGAAATCGGTCTGAAGGGCTGCGAGTCGACGTACTTTCACATTGGTAGCCAATTGTTGGGCCGGTTATGGTGCGAGCTCTCAGATCGGTGGCGGGGAGGGCCGAGGCGGCGACAGCAAATAAGACGGCGATAGCAGCGAAGAACTTCATGGTGACTGGTATGAAAGAGGACAGTGGCCAGCACTGTACGGAAACGAAGTCTCATGAGTTGGTTTAAATATGTTTTTACAATGAATGCTTACGTGCGCCGCATCAAGCCTTCATCTCGACGATCCTCAACGACGCCTACAAGAAGGACCGAGTGAGGCCGAATAGGCACGCTCTGCGTCCACAGAGGCGGAAAATCCATCATATTGCCTTCCATGATGCGACTCCCTCCCTCGGCTGCATCAGCAGTTTTAGTTGGCTCATCACCCTGTAATTAGACCATCGGAGAGGCCTGGGGCCGGAGTGCCATAGTAATTTGACAGTAAATCGCATAACGAGCGCGCCAAGGTCAGGTTCCAGAAGTACCTATCGTCTGGTCTGACCACGCCGCGAGCTGAGAGGACTTACGTTATCCTGCTCGCCATACGAAGGTGTAAGAGGCCCAAAGAAAAATCTTCGCGTTTCAGCATCACGCGTGCGCCCACAAGCTCCTTGCATTACTTACCTGTCAAGTGTGAGGAACTTGCATTGCATAGACGCGCGACCGCTTGTCAGACGACAAAACTAATATCAAAACTCCCATCCCCCTGGCAATTCTGGCAGAAATACAAGAGATAACCACACAGCTTCCTCACCCTGACCCGTATTTCGGACAATGGAAGCACCTTGACTTCATAAAAGTAACAAAGACGCTACAGCCTCAGCTTTCCGAGTCGAGATCGGATTCGTTGTGTAGGGCTGCAAGTTTGATTCCTCTGAGCGACCGAGTGAGTCCACGAGAATTTTGGTGAGCGCCAGAAAATCCCTGTATTGTCCCTACAAGGCCACAAGAAAGAGCACAAGGAGAATCGGCGATTGGCAATATAAGTTGAAACCTGAAGGCCTGAAGCTTTGAAGCTTAAAGTAGTACTATGTCAATGTGAAGAAACTTCGGAGTTGCCAGTGATATCATCGATCAAGATTGATTGATCGTCCGGGCCGCCCCGGTCCTGTAAAGTTGCATTGTCAAAACCTTGATCCTCCGCATTCCAGCTCAGAACGCTTTCTGGCACAGCGGCTTCTTTACTACACATAGAGCTGAATCCCTCTTTGCAAATACATTTTGCTGTCAAACGGCAGTGACACGCGCTAGCCAGTGAATTACTGCGTTTTCTCAAACCACCCACACCCGAGGCTCTCTTTGGCAATCCCAGATGGACTCTTTCTTATACGAGAGAAGAAAAAAATCATGAGGGGTCAAATCGATGTCCATTCAATGTTTATTTCACTGTGAGTCCACTCTCACCTCTTAAGCACTTTCCAATATTTACTAAACATGGTCGTGCAGCATCTTGCCACGGTGGAGTACCGTGCGAGGGCGGCTGCGCAATTCATGGGTTGTCCAGACTGTAACATCCATTTGAAGAAGGAGGAATAGGAGACTGGGGGCGGTGGGAAAGACGCCGCTTCCTGTGACTGGGTCTACAAGCATATGCTGCAGTGTCGGCACACAAAGAAGGTTCCCGAGGTACGTCATCGTGTAGATTCAATGTCAAGTATATTGCTTATACCCCCTCAGTGTCTTCGATCATCGCATGGGTCGAGGTCTGTCGCCCCTGATGTGGAGCTCGAAGCCTCGACCGTGACTTTTGGCGCCAGTCCCTCCCAAAGTGTGGTGCTAGTCCCATGTTGACCAACATAGGCTAACAATAAATCTACAGTACCAATCTCGCTGAACGCTCTACCTGCCCACCATTCCCGCGCTGTGATGGTACCGTCGTAGATGATCATGTATTACCCCGAGATGCATGGCAGCGGGGCTACCTTGGGTGAAGAAACAAAGAATGGGTTGAAGGCCTTGACGGTACGCATGATCTAGTCATGCTGTGACCATTTGCGAGGAACAAGCACGCACCATGAAATCTATCATATGTAGCAGAAATCGACATCACAATCGTCCTCGAGGGCCATAGCGATGCTGTACTCCAGTATCGGGTTTTCCAAGTTTGGCGATCGATGACAGTCAGCCACTTACTTCTCAATCAATCTCTAAATCTCCCTTCGGACTCTTTCTCCAAACTTGCGACCACATGGGCATCTTGTACTTTCGAGGCTGCTTTAAGAAATGCCATTTTCAACGTTCAACCCCCAGCACGAAGAGTTTTTAGGCCTTAGCACTGGACGGATGTGTTGCGCCCACAGGTGGACACACACCTCCTTGACACGATGATCGCACTTTTGAAGGCTTCGTGATTGATGCTCGTCGGCCGCATTAGAAGAACCGAGGATCGATAGCTCAAACACATCGCCCACATTCTCCCCACACTCATCGTTGCTGCCAACAGCCATGCCGTTCTCGAGGTCTGCCAGTCCATTTCCCTTGTTACAGGCCGAGTAACTCAAAGGAACGTGTTTGAAGAACTTTCTTTATCCTGAAGCTCCCAAACCGTATGACGGCTCGTGACGAATGCACACTTGAAGCGCAGGAAGCACAATACTTGCGGTCGGAGGAACGACGAACAGACGCCTTCCAAACCAGCCTACGGCACTTTCAGCAAGAATTCCAGGAAGAGGTGGAAATTCAATCTGCTGGAGAGCGTGGTCGGGAGAAAGACTTTGATCATGCGATGGCACGTTTCAAGAACGTATTTGTGAAAAACCTCATGTGCCAGGATGAGCGGTACAACGAATGTAATGCGCTCCACGAGGAAACGTTTCAAGAGTCTGATGCGGCACGAGAGGCCGTATTCGCCCAGGGACAGCAGGATCGCGCGGACGCATTCAGAGTTGAGGAAGAAGCACGCGCAAAGAGCACAGATTGGAGCACTGCCGCTCGAAGGACGCTTCTAATTGGGAGCCGCCAGAGAATACAAGACACTTGCGCTTCTCTTGCCGCTTTCTTAACGGACCAGTCCGCGCTCGACAAAATGTTGATCCGGCAAGAGGATGACTTTCTTGCCGACGAACGTCGTCGAGACGAAATAGCTAGGAAAAACGTAAGTATTCAAATACCCTTCTATATGACGAAACCTTTTGTAACCTTTTCGATCATTGAGTTGGCCGAAACAAAGGATGCACCTTATGCACCTTTAACGACCACTTTGCAACCGGTCCTAACCCAAGGTGCCGAGTTTTCCGTCATAGCCACGATGTCATTATCGCCAAGAACGCGCTCCACCAGGTCACAGTCTAGGAACCGGTCGAGGTCTGGCTCAACATCTCCCGATACCTCAACACCATCACTACTTCCACATGTACAAAACGTGTCCGGCGATCTTGAAACCCTAGCCATGCCTGTTCCTATCGTGCGCCATGAACCGTCTATTGATTCATCTTTCTATTCTCGTCAACCGAGTCATCACGTCATGCATGCACCATTTTCTGGGCCACTTCCAGAACCTGAGTTTAAGACTGCCGATTCCAATTCTCTTTCCAAATCGGAAGGGAGTAGTTGTATGTATCGGAATTCAACTCGACTTACCGAAGACGTCTTCAGCAAAAGGTTCATGGTGACCCAGCATGAGCGACAGGCCACATTTCTGCAGGAAGAGCAGGAGCGGGAGCACCGATTTCAGGCGGCAGAGGCAGAACGAGAGGAAGCAGAGCACGCGAGAAGCAAAGGATTCAACCTCAAGCTGAACGATTGGTTAAAGAGATTTCAAAAACAGCTGGAGTCCCATGATGAACATTTTCGTGGTCGAGAAGAGGCTCGCTCCGAAAGGAACAGACAGCGTGATGCGACATTTGAACTTGCACAGGAGCAGCGTTACCAGAGATTTGACATGTCGATTTCGTACGTCAAGGAACAAGCCGAGCTCGAGGAAAAGTACGAAGATCTATTGGCCGAACGGCTCAAGAGCATGACATCGGCTTTGTGGACGCGACAAGAAAATCAAATCAATGCTATATGGACCGACCGACGTGCTCGTTTCGATATGGCGCAGCAGCGTCGCAGTCTTGCACCGGGTCTTAGTGCTTCTCCCGTCGGGATGCAGTACCTTCAGTCCTGTAGCCAGCCAGAAGGGAGCGATGAAAATCGGCAATTTGACAAGAGCCCACGCGGGTTCTATATGTACCGTGGGGCAGCCCCTCCCGTCGGGATGCCGATCCGTTCGATATCGCCTGGAATTGGATTTGTGAGCATCTACTTAGTCTTTTTGACTCTTTGAAACCACAAAACTCACACATCCATTACAAGGCACCGACTGCCTTACTTCGTGGGGGCGCTAATCTCCACGAAGCACTCCCGGTAGTAGCATCCGAAAACACCGACACCGTTCAACTCGTCGAATTGCGACAAGAGCTAACCTTTGTCAACCTACAAAGGATGCACCAAGCAGTGTTTGAAAAGTCTGAGGCGCGTCGAGAAGATCTGTTTGAGCGAGAGATACGAAGACGACGCCAGATATTCAAGAGTAGCGCGTCGAAACGCGGTATCGAGTTCGTCAAGGCACAACGTCGACGTTCAGAGACATTCGAAGAAGCGGAGGATTACTGCGCGGCCGCGTTCCAGGAAGCTCAGCAGGGCCGCGAGAGATTGTTCCAGGGTGCGGAGCGTACACGAGCAGCTGACTTTCAACAATGTGAGACTGCAAGAGTCGCTCAATTTAGGACGGCTCAAAAAGAGCGGGGGCGCCAGTTTCACGCAATACAGTCAGAACTGCAAATTCGGTGCATTCAAGAGGACAAGCAGCGGTTAGAAAAGCTAGAAAGATGGGGAGAAGAATTGGTGGTTTCAAGAGAACGAAACTACGAGGCTGAACGAGAATACCTTGAGCGCATCTTTTGTCGCTCCCAAGGCTCTCGTGGGTTCCAGTCTACAAATATTGACGTTACAAATGTATGATGTATGATGGATATGAAAACTGACTCGATTCCACACTATCTATTTCACTTCGAAGTGAGCCAAACCAACCAAGGTCAGCACGTAACAAATTTAAAGGCTCAGCATAAATGGTTTTATTCGTCTACGTTCTATATAACGACAATGAATAGTCATGAACTAACTAGGAGGCATTCTGAGGCAGATTAAAGACGGTCGATCTGTGTTCGAAGCGGTGCAGTAACCTCCCAGGACACCAACAAGTTCAACTTCCCCTGAGATGGTATAGCACATGTCCAATAGAATTTTCCATCTCTTCCCAATGCTTCGATATCGTAGCCCGGCTCGTCAGTGCCTTCCCACCGCGCAGTAACATTATCTGCCACCTTAACCGGCGGTGGAGGACGGATCTCGCTCTCATTGCTTGAGGCCGATACCTCTGGAAGAATGAGGAAAGGGCTGATATTCTTGACGATGATCTGGGAGCTCTCAGAGACGGGGAGCTGTTCGAGGACTTTGAGATACTTGATGATTGTGGCCTTAGTATTGTGTATCGTGATACGCTGGGTGAAGACGTAGATCGAGTTTTTGGAATAAAATCCTGACTGCGAAATCTTCTTCTCCCGTGGGTGATAGGTGACACGGATGGAGGGGTCCAGCCTAGATGGGTGTGAGACGCCATCGAACAAGGTAAAGGCAGCTGGAACATACCCAAGTGGACAATCGAAGCTTTCGAACGGGCTGACGAGAGGTACATCCGACCTTGAGATGAAACTCCCATCAACGTAGACGCTCGCAACCCCAGGAAGGAGCGTGTAGTCAGAAGCGTTGTTGATCTTGGCCTAGCAGAACGTCAGAGTTGAATGGCGTACATAATAATAAGCGTATGAACTCACTTTCAAGTGCGCCTTGGCGTCCACTTTGGGTACGGTAACCCACGACATGCCGGCGGCCAGTTCCAGCTGAGAAACCGTCACTTTATGCACCGCCCCATCGCTGGGGATCGTGATCGAGCCTGGTACTTGGAATGTTGCAGTGACCCCCCCTTTCGATGTTACGGCTAGCCCACGATGCTCCATGGGCTCCTCCTCCATAGGACTGGGCGCCGAGCCGTATTCTTCCCTGTTGCGCGAGGATGTATCTGCTGACCTTGAAGTGCCCACCCCAGCTCCTATAGGCATCAGAGTGTGCCGAGCGCCGCCGCCGCCGCCACGGAAGTACTTCATCTTCTGCGCAACGGGGCGGTACACATTCAATGTCCAGGGTGAGAGGGTAGGAATTTCCAATCCAAATGTTGGAGAAGCCGTTTCAAGGGAAAGCGGTACATCGTCCCAGGACTAATGGGTAAGAAAGTCAGCCATAGCTGGGAACTTGCAGAATGGAGCACGGACCTCGCCAGTATCCTGCGTAATCCCAGCCTTGTAGACCAATGTTACGGGCTTTTCCTTTGTCTGCATATCTACTCTGATATCGTACGCAGCGCTCCATGTCGCAGACGCAACAGCTGTGGCTGAGGTTAGAAACGCTTTGAATAGAAGGCGGGCCAGAAGCTTACCATAGACGAGCACGATGGTCACCTCGCCCTCCAACGCAGCAAACACTCCGATCGACGCCCTGATGCCTAGCTTCTCATTTCGAGGCGTGCCAGAAAGCCTTGCGCGCTCTTCCTTGATAGTTTGGGACAACACTTTGATTTCCCTGCCCAGAGAAAGTATTTTCTTGTCAAGTTTCTCCCCGCGTGAATCGTAGTGCTCGAGTACCTCGTCAACTGTTCCCACAGAAGTATGCTTGACGTCGAGTGTAGCCAGATATGCTTCGAGAGACGATTTCCCTTTCTTGGCCCGTTCGAGTGCCTTGTCGGCGAGCTCTTTGTCGTTTAATAATCCGTCAAGGACATCTGATGTTGAGGGAACAGGAGGTTTGGGTATATCCGATAGTGTGACGTCGTGGATTGTAGCAGACCCACGCCCTTCGACTCTACGACAAAAAAAGTCAACATCAATATTCTGCTCTGAACATACACGATACATACCTGATGGAATCACGGTCCAATACATTGGGTAGTCCGTTGATATTGACCTGGTTCTGCCCAGTCTTGACCAAGAATTTGTAGAGACGCGTAATCTCTGCGCGGCCAGAGTATAAGCTGACCTTAAGGATCTTGCTGCTGTCCACAGACACGAGGTCGATCGTGTTCGTCGACTCAAACGGGGGAAGTATCTCCGGCTCGGCGGCGATGGGGACGACTGTAGATGTGGTCATTCTGGAAGTATGATAAGTTGTAGGTGCTAAAACTGTGCCCAAGAATCGTGCTGTTTTATGCTTCACAGCTTGAGTCACAGGCGATGCTCTCACAGCAGCACCGCAACACTGCCATACATATGTGATAGACAGGCCACATCATTTCTGTAGCCCTGGAGAATGTCATGTCCAGGGCTCATATGTTGTCCATCATGCCAGCGGACCACAGCCCAGAATACGTCCGTGAAGGATGAAGACGCGTCAGGAAAATTGATGATGAAGGTCGCAGTTCAAGAGGCTTGTTGAGTGGTGGCGAGTTATACGTCCGGCACTTGAAAGTTCATTGGTGAATACTGGTGTTCGATGTTGGTTATTGATGTATGTTGATGGCTTTCGCTGATTATTGAAAGTCGCTGGGCGACGACCCGAATGATGGTGTTTCGTTGAACATCAATAGATAATGAAGATCGGCGATTGCCGGCGACTACCAATCTTATCTGGTGTTATCTAAATTGACCTGAGTCGTCAAGTTACAGCCTCTTCAGAAAACCTTGGCCGAACCGTGTATTTTTTTTCTGTAAATAAATTCATCACATGACCGCGGGACACCGGCAATTTTGGCCGCCGGGTGTCTGATGAGCGCGATGGCAGATAAGATACCTGCATCCACCCACCTACTATGGTCTTTCGGCACATTAGCAAGGATCTGAAGGATCGTGCTATATTCCTTTATGAGAACGGCTATATCCCCGAAGATGTTTGTGACATTTTCGGAATATCTGAGCGCAGTTTGCGCCACTGGAGAGCTAATCAAGCCGAATATGGTTCTGTCATTCCTCCTCCCAATCCTGCTCGTGGTCGACCTCGAATTCTTGATGCACAAATGACTCATGACATCATTTCTCTTCTTGACGAGGCCCCTGAAATGTTTCTTGATGAGATTCAAGACTGGCTGGCTCTTGTACATGGTGTTGGTATTTCTCAGTCAGCCCTTCATGAAAACATACGTGATTGTGGTTTGACCTACAAGATGCTTCGAAAGGCTGCTGCAGAACGGGATGAGGGTGCTCGATCTGAGTGGAAGGACCGTATGCAGGCACATTGGACAGCTCGACAGGTTGTGGTGGTAGATGAGTCTAGTAAAGATGATCGTACCATCTTTCGATCCTATGGTCGCTCAGTCTCTGGCACCCATGCAGTCATACCAGCCAACTTTGTCCGTGGTGACAGATACAGTATAGTTGCTGCAATGAGTGTGGAGGGCTATGAGGCAACTCGTGTTGTGCCAGGTGAATTTATTTACGGGGAAAAAATACACGGTTCCCGGGCCAAGGTTTTCTGAAGAGGCTGTAAGGATTTTGAATGTTCTCCAACAACCTCGTTTCCTCGTCGCCTTCAATGAACTCCAAAGTTTTCAATATCAGGCACACCGCTATTCATCGTCCGACGTTGTCCGATTCCTCAAAAACTGCCGATATCCATCGAATCACATCTCTTCTGTCTTCTCACAGGCTGTGGCAGACAGTGATGGTGCTGCTCCTGTTCCTGCCGCTCCAATTTTGCAGGTACATGAGCAACTTCCCGCCTTGGGTGATATACCCGGCCGTGATGACGCTCACGCCTTCCGAGTACGCACAATATATTGCCTCCCAATGGTACAATAGACTTGTGGCTTACCTATTAGTTGGGGAAAGTGTGACACCTCGGAGAGCTCCCCTCAAGTGCTCTCTATTCTTGATCACATCTGGGAGAATCACCCGGTATCGCGCCTTAGCTTTATTGCATATGGTGATGCTTGTGACCTTCTGCGCCACACTATCACCCAAAATGCCGACAGCCCGTGGATTCAGTCAACGAAATTCATTATGGTTCCATGGCATTACAATGGACGCCGGACTACCGACATACTGTGCCAATTTTGGTATAATCCCGCTCCAGTCGACGGATCACGGCCAGATCTAGTCGTTACAGAAACTGATGCCTATGGTGCTTTACAAAGAGGTCATCGAGGAACGTATACAGAAGGGTCGTAATTTTCCTGATGAATTTCGGGACGGTGTGTAAATGTAGTTACCCGTTTGGAGTTGACACCAAAATAAGGTTGAAGATTATTGAAAACAGTTGAATATCAATGTTGTTACGGTGAATACTGTTGAGGTTTCACTGAAGATCATTAAAAATTGCTAGATGGAAACATAGGCTTCATTGAACTATGAACTCCATTGAAGACCAGATGACATAATATTGTTGGTCACTACAATTCAGAGAACTTCAACGGAGCGTGTTGGAATTCGACGACAAGGCATTGAATGGCAATGGGGCATACTGGCGGTCATGACCAAATCCCTGTGTTCAAGGCTGAATTTCATTGGTACTTCATATGGCAGTCGCTGAAGTTCGATGAACTCTAATGACGGTCAATGGAATCTGGACTCGGCCAAAACCACCCCTCGCTGCAGTAGGTCACGTGCAGATATGATGGGAGATCTTAAATTCGGATCAACTTCATCACTCTAAATATATCACCTTGTTGGCCACAGAGAGTCCATTGTCTTCGAATGAGCGTTTTCAATTCGCTATGGCCGTTAGAAAATATGAATTATGCTCTGAGCCACCAACTGTACCCCAATGTCCATTATAGCATCCTCCAATCTCATCAAATGCTCTCGCTGCTCATTCCGCGCCCCTCAAAACGCATTTCCACGGCGTGGCGTATCTCAGTATCTCAAAACTTGCACGCCCTGCACAGAAAAAAACAACAAGGCTTCAAAAAAGCGACGAAATCAAGAAAGCGATGATGAGTCTGATGATGACCCTGACACCAAACGACGACGACTTCTAGGCAAAGATACAAGTACTCAAGGACCACCCACAATGCCTTGGCAGTCCGTAGTCGCTCTCCTCGAGGAAAATCACAACTCGGCATTTGAGTTACATGCATATGCCGAGCTCGATAATGGATCTGACCTCAGTGGGCTTGACCTTGCAAATAAGCTCTCGAAGGATGTTTGGACAGCTACAGGCTATAGATTCATGTAAGTGGCTAATTAATTTTGTGTAACGACAAGCTTATGTTGTCATATCAGCTACAAGAAGAAGAGGATCAGCAAAACAAATGCCTCGGCCACTGTCTATACCTACTTTTGCGCACAGATAAAAGGAGAAGAGACTAAGAAAAGGCTTACAGAAGACAAGTCCAAGCGGCGTGCTCGAATGTGCATGGAACGGTTTGATTGCGACGGATGGCTACACATTACAGTGGATACAGATGACCTCACAACTATCTGCATCTGCATAGCTCATTACAAGTGCCACACCCCGTACACCTCTATTTCTATTCCCGACGACGTCAAGAAATTAATTGAGGAGATGAAAGATCTACCCGCCACAAAAGTGAGCTCAAATTGATGGACACATCAATCAAAACTTACCAATAACCATTCTAGATCTGGGACGCGCTTCTCAGCAAAACTGGAAAGACAGAGCTAACAGAGAAACAAATTTACGCGCGATGGGTTCGCCTCAATGAAGATCGTTGGCGTCTTGATAATGACCAAGTGACTTCTGCCCGGAAAGTCCTTCAATCGTTTGAGGGTGTCGAGGTCGATATCATCAATATCCCTCAAGAGCAAGGCATCTCATGCATTGCATTTGCATTCCGGGAGGTCCTGTCCGAGTTTGGCTCTGAGATCACTGAAATTGCCATGGATTCGACGTGGAAAACCAACGCCGCAGGGTATGAACTCTATGGCGTTGTTGGGGAAGCAAACGGCCAGGCGTTGGTGCTCGCATTCGCGTTTACAGCCTCGATTGACGGCACTGCTGAGGAGGGTGCCAAGGATCGAATGATGCAGCGCGTTCTCGAGCACGTCCGTGGTTATTGCCCAGGCATTCAGTTCGCACATACAGACAAGGACAAGACTGAGATCAATGCGATCCACAGAGCCCTACCGCGTGCACGGTCACAGCTATGTTATTGGCACGCTATCAGATACCTGAAGGAGCGTTTAGCTGAGGACAAGGTCCCCGCAAAGTACGATCCACGCAAAGCTCACAAGATCTTTGACTTTATCGATCCTACGTGGGCACCTGGCATCGACGGTATCATATGTACTCAGTCGTTTGAGGAGGGAGTCCATACAGATGACCTTGATAACGACGACGTTCCTACCACCACACAGCCTCCACCATTGACATGTCTTCCTCCTATCCTCGTCCTCGTTGCTGATGGGCAGAAGATACCAGTGTGGCCGGCTCCTCCAATTGCGAAGCGGGCCAATCTCCCTGAGTTTTGCCCTAAGGATCATCGCGAGCCTATCATCGAAAAGTTCCGCATCCATTTTCATCAGCATCCTGAAATCCCAATGAATGATGCACAGTTCAGTCGGCTTACCGCAGAGCAGATTCATCATGGCGCGGTCCTGGACATGTATACATACTGCAGGGACAACGGATTGAGCCAAGCTTGGGCATATCTCTGGAACCGATGGTACACACCTAATCAGTGGCGCCTTTGGGCTCGAGCAACGGTCGAAGCTATTTCGCGGCTGAAAACAACTATGATCGTTGAAAGTCTATGGAAAAATGTTAAGCATCGCGATCTCAAGGACTTCAACCGCCCACGGCTTGATGTAGTCACTCATATTGTCCTCACGAGTGTTCTTCCACGCGTCAAACTCGTCCTCGCCAATGTCCTTGGATCACGAAGAGCTGGACGTCCAATGCCGTTGGCTGGTTGGCAGAAGGATATGCGGGAGGAGTGGCTCGGTCTCAGCCGCTGTGACGAGCATCGGCTTGTTGCAAAAGAGCTTGAATGGCGGAAGAAGCCCAGGAACACGAAGGGTCGGGAAGAACGGCTGGCTGAAATCGAACAAGATTACGCGCGTCCACGGGGAAAGTATCTCACAGACGTCGAGCGATGGGTCTGCAGTTGTCCTGCATACCTAATCAGTCGTTTTTTGCTCTGCAAACACTTGGTCAGAAAGGCAAACGAAATCTTAAATGACCTGCCTCTGGACAGCCTCGAATTCTTCCTCAAGCTTCGCCGCCAGTATTACGTGCCTTACTACACGATTGAAGGCATCCATATCGAGGTACCAACCGAGGAAGAACCTATTGTCAACATTAACATTCGTGTCCTCGGGCGTTTGAATGAGACACGTACAGAGATGCAGCCAACTCAACCTCTCGCAGCACCAGCACCAAACCCAATCCTACACCATGGGCCTGTCGGAGAAACAGAGGAAACGGAGGATAAGGAAGACGACTGGGAGGACTACGACAACAGCTTGGAGTTCGACGACGAATCCCCCGACCGTGAAATCATTCCAGATGCAGAGACCCACGAGATTGAAATGTGCTATCAGCACGCAATCAAAGCGCTCAAGCGGCCGGGTGGGGTGCACCCAAAGTTGGCCAAGGTCCTCCGCGAAGCATTCAAGCCGGTTAAGAAGGTGGGGGGCGATATCGGACGTCACTTGAACCGTCGACGCAGCCAAAGGACTTGGAAAGACTCAAATAAAAACACGTTGTATCTCGATTAAAATTAGATCTTAAATCAAATCTATGATCTCCCATCATATCTGCACGTGGTCTGCTACAGTGAGGGGTGCGTGTGCGGGTGTCTGGAATCTGTCGATGCTCGTAGTTCCGGGCATATTATTATTGGTGGCTATGCAACTTGATTACAACCCTATCGACAACCTATCGCAGCTTGCTCATAAGATATGTTCATAGAGAGACGGCCTGGGGGTCTGAGTCAATGGAAAACACTCTTGCTAGACGCATCAAGTCTGAGTCGAAGCAATTACATTCATTCTTTATTTCGTTTGTTATCAAAATCAAGTTCTCTTCACGCATTTGTGCATCCTCTTATGCTCCTTCCAGCCATCCCTGAGGCAGTCATTATTGCAGAAGAACGCCCGTCCATTGCAAGTGCCTACGTGGGATTTAGAGTGAGATGGGGACACAGGAGAAACCGGGGGACCTACCACCACATTTTTTCCAGGGCCCAGTATCTCCGCAACTGAAGCATCGCTGCCATGGGCCGGCTTTCGCAGTTCTAGCTTCCTCCTCTAAATCAACGCCTTCAAAATATCCTCCAGGTTCGTCCATCTTCAGCTGCCACACATCACCGAATGAACGAGTTATGAAATCGCGTCGGCTAGGGACATAATCTGAATTAGTGAAGCCGCCGAAGAGATAAGTTTTTCCAGTCGCAGGATCTGCCATGAGACGTGCTTGGCAGCGGTATGTCGGGAACCCGCGCGTGAGCACCTGCTTCCATTTCGGCTGTTGCGCCGAGTCAGCGACCGTCGCGCTCGTAAGGGGTTTGAGAGATGGAGGAGATTCTGGGTCAGGTGGGCTGTATACAAAGGTGTCGGCGAAATAGGAGTAGTTGAACATTTTACGCGTGGAAGTGATGAAAGTGGGGAGAGCGGGATGATACCCTCCGAAAACAACAACTTTGTCCAGCTTCTCATTCTGCAGAAAAGACGGTTAGGCTGGTGCTAAGAGAGTGGGATGATGCATACGTATGTGCATGCCAACTCGGTCCTGGGACAGGGTGGGTTTCCTGCAAACCGCTCACGACGCCACTTCTCCTGCTTGATGTCCCAGCTCCACATATCCTCGAAAGCGTATGATTCTGTAGAGCCATGCCCGTTTTGTAGACTAGGAGCGTCGCGAGCACAGTGGCCGAACAGGAGGTAGAAGCGGCCCTTTCTCACCCAACTGCCAGGGGCTGTGCGCGGGCCTGGGCAGGAGTAGTCGTGCTCTGGCGGGGGCGTAACATATCCACTTAAGCGGCGCCAAACATTGGTCTTCAGATCCAACTCCATGAAGAGGTTACATCCAATATTTGTGGCGTTGTGAGTGCCCCCAAATATGAACAATTTGTCGTCGATCACTTGATGCGCTGCACCTAATAATCTGTGTCCAGGCCATGGCCAGTTCTGAACCACGCCCGCTCGTTTATCCTCGGGTGTAGGGGTGTACGTCGTCGTAATAGTCCCCCATCGCTCTTGCACTAGGTCAAAGTAGTCCATCTGCTTTCGCCCATTGAAGAGCAGCGCTTTGTTGCCGTAGACTTCAATGCTCCAGTTGATGAACACGCTGGATTCGTTGATAGAAATCGGATAGTCCGGGAGGCGTTTCCACTCGTCAAGTTTCTTGAGGTCTAGGTACCAAAAGTCACGGTAAAATGGGCCCCTCAAAGAGTCCTTTTGACCTCCCGCAACGTACAGGCGACCTGGGAAATTCATGAGTATTTTTTCAGGGCGGTAGCAAACACCCTAACTGTTCCAGATAAAGCTCGCGAAGGCGAATCTAGGCAGACCGCGTGAATTCACAGGCAGTTTCGCCCATGATCCACGGATTTGCAGATCGGTATCCTTGAGCAGAAGTTTCGATGATGCAGAAGGATCGGGGTGACGGCGTTGGATAAGCTGAAGGTACCTCTCGGTGTTGCTTTCAGCTTTAAGGCGTGCGGTTTGATGATGTCCAGGCATGCTGACGGTGCTCGTGTTCGCTATCCATCTACGATGAGTACCGGTCCCTGAGTTATCCAGTGAGAGAAGGACCTCTGAGATCCCGGATAAACCAGCAGTACGCCGATAGGTGAGTTCGGGAAGATCGAGACCCATATCGATCCAATCTGGAGTGAGGTTAGAAGAAGATAGGGCGGAGAATAAGTCCGAATTCACCATACAACACTTTCTCGTGGGTGAAATAGGTGCATCGATATAGTACATTGACCTCTTCAAACCAGGCAAGTGCCTGTCGTAGATTGACCTGACATTAGCCTGGGTAATACACCTTAATGCCAGAACTGAACTCACACTCTCCACGTCGTTCTCCTTCAAAAGACATCTCGCGAGCCCCACGCAACAACCCATGAGGTTGGCTCTGTCGTAGTGGTCCATATGTGTGTACAGGTCACTGCGTACGCCTCCATTGCCGACTCCAGGAACGGCGGGTATCCTATGGTTGGGGCCTACGAGCTTCAACACGCTCTTCCAATAGGAATCTTTTGCCTCGTTATATTTTCCTGCTTTTAGCAAGTTATCACCAGTACGGCTGAAATTTTGATCAGTGTTTATCTATCGTCCCAAAGACATGCAACTTACCAAGTCAGAGCTCCTTGCAGACGTAGTTGCTGAAACGACGAGGCCAAGTCCGACATTTGACTGGTGGCGAGAGGAAAAGCTGAAGAACGATCTTGAGTCCATGCCAATGGTCGTCACAAAACAATTTATTTAATTTGTGGATACAAACTCCGACTCAGACTGAGTGGCCCCTCCTCCTGAAATCGGTTAATTAACAGGGACCACATTGAACTGGTATTGTTATACAGCCGTTGACCATACTTACGCTACGCTAAACCGAGTACTGTTGTCTGCGCAGGGGCAACAACTTCCCACTGCACGACCAAGTTGATTTTTCCTTGTGGCGGCACCGCACACACCCAATTGAACTTCCCATTTCTGCCCAGCGTCTCCGCATTCAAATCCGGCTCATCTGCACCCTCCCATAACACGCTCACGCCCTTCGAAACGGCGACGGGCTTTTCTAAGCCTTGGTCCTTGTCCTTGTCCTTCTCCCTCAGCACGAGCGCAGGGGTGACGAGCTTGACCTGGATCTGCGCGTCCTCGGACACGGGGATCTGTTCTGCGATGCGCACGCGCTCGATGGGCGTGGACTTGGTGTTATGTATCGTGATGGCCTGTGTGAAGACGTGCGTCGTGGTCTTGGTGTAGAACCCGCTCTCGGACTGTTTCTTCGCGCGGGGGTGGTACGTTACGCGGATTGAGGGGTCGAGCCTGGTATTGGGCGTGAGCTGGGGCTTAGTATGTGAAGTAGGGATCACTTACCCGAGTGGGCAGTCGAAGCTCTCCTCGGGGCTGACAGCAGGAACGTCCGAACGAGATATGAAGCTCCCGTCAACGTAGACGCTGCCAGTACCCCGCAGCAAAGTGTACTGCGACGCGTTCTTGATCTTCGCCTGTATAAGATGATGAGATCCAGATGGCGTGTCAGGCCCGAATTGATAGACTCACACTGAGATGTGTTTTAGTGTCCTTCTTCGGCACGCAGACCCACGACATCGTCGCCCCAAGGTGCAGCTGCACGATGGTCACGTTGTGCGCGACACCGTCGCTTGGGATGGTGATGAGTCCTGGGACCTGGAACGTCGCGCTCACGTTGCCCTTGGACGCAACATCGAGCCCGCGATGTACAATTGACCGATCGCTCTCAACGTCCTCGGCATCGTCAAGTGACTGAGAGACACTGAATGATGTGGGGGCTGCCCACTTGCGCGCCATCCGTCCAGAGACCGACATGGGCATTGCCATAGGGGGCGGTGGGGGAGGTATTGGCACCGGTTTGTAGATTGAGAGGTTCCAAGGGTCGAGTTTGGGTACACCGACACCGTAAGTTGGTGTTGCAGTCTCGAGAACCAAGGGAATGTCAGTCCAGTCCTGTGGTCACTGATGAGCAGCTGGAAGATTTCTGGAAGGAGTCTCACGCACCTCGCCGGTGTTCTGCGTTATGGCAGCCTTGTAAACAAGTGTCACTGGTTCGTCTCGAGTGTTTGTGTCGACACGTATGTCATATCCTGCGGTCCAGGATGCTCCGTGGACAGCTTCATGGAGTTGTCAGGAAGGCGGTATAGTATTGTAAGTACTGGAGACATACCGTAAATCAAAACAATCTCCACCTCTCCCTCGATATCAGCAAACACGCTAATAACCACTCGTTTGTTAAGCCTGCCATTGTACGCTAACCCTCGGAGGTTGGTACGCTCCTTTGCCAGCTCCTCATCGATCTCCTTCAGCTGGGCTTGAAGCTCCAAAACACGATCGTCCAGTTCTTCCGCAGTAGTGTCATACTCTTTGACGACATTCCGCACCTGCGCCACGTCGACAGTCTTGACGTCCATGGTACTCAAGTACGCCTCAAGAGAGGCAATGGCCTTCTGGCATCGCTCTAGTGCTTTGGATGTCTTTTCCTTTTTCAATTCAAGGGCAGAGATGGCCGATGAGGTCGTTGCAACTCGTGGACGATGGGTGTAGGAGCTGACGTCGTGAATGGTTGCTGATCCCCGTCCTTCAACTCTGCATCGAATATGAGCCAAAATTTCAGTAGTGAAGGCCCCAAAACTCACCTTAAAGAACCTTCGTCAAACACATCTGGCAGCCCGTCAATGGTGACCTGGTTCTGCCCCGTCTTCACATCGAATTTGAAAACACGAGTTATCTCAGCGCGCTCAGTGTAGACGCTGACTGCAGCAATCTTGCTACTCTCTCCAGCAGTGAGCTTGACTGAGTTGACAGCTTGGAATGGTGGTGGTTGTTCGGACATGGTAGCTAGTGAGGTGTCAATAATGAACTACGCAAAAACTACAGTTTAACACACCTTATATATGGCCGTGACTACATTGATCTGCGCAGCCCGAACGGCACCGCCTGACTCGTTATCAACGTTGACATTGACGCCCAGATGACAAGGACAGCTGTGGAAATTCAACTACCCCCTGAAAGCTGTGTCGAATTCCGATCTCAGGATTGAAGCCCAACTGAGCCTTTCTTCGATTCCTCCTTGCCAGAAAACATGTCGACCGCGAGTTTCGTGGATAAAATATCGAATAGGGCCGTCGTTGAACTTGAAGGTCGTGGAAGCTGAGAGCAAAGAATACAAATTTGGCGAGGTTTGTTGTCACGGTCATGCCAGGTCTTGACACTCTTCTTCTGACCACAACACCAACCGCGGATAACGACTTTTAAGGCACTACTGCGAGATCTTTGCCACTAAGTAGCTACTCGATGGACAAGGCCGTTCCTCATGTAAACCTACCCCTCCCAAGAAGCTGCAATTGTAATGACGTTGAAATATTGGATGATTGGTGTCGGCTTGAGTTTCAGAAGTTTGAAGAAGTGTTCGTATACGACAGCTATGGGTGTAATATGTACATCATTAGGATATGTATATATAGGCATTGGAACTGTTTCGAAATGATTGAGAGAATGAATTGAATTGACCCAAATTTGACGGTACGCAATGCCGCATTTTAGAGTACGGTCTCCTCATGTCGGCTACTCGATTAGCCAACCTGCACACGAACAATACCCCCAATGACACCCTGATAGAAACTCCCATCCAGTCCCGGTGCTCTAGGCCGGAAGTCATCGTTGAACGTCCCACCGGCACCAGTGCGAATCCGCCAGACTTCCTTCCCTGTCGCCCAGTCCAACGCCACAACGTACCACACGTAGGCAGGTATAAGGAGTGAATCGCTGGTATAATCCTCACCCTGCATTAGCTATAGAGAGACCCGTTATTCGTGGAAATGATTAAAAAGGACTGCAGCTGCTCGAAGACGCTGTACAAACTCGATGTTTACGGTAAGAGGTTCACGTTTCTCCTTGAATACACCGAAGAGAATGTCATTCCACAGTAAAATAATGGTTTAATTGTCGTTCACTTGTAATAATGAAGGTGACCACCCTGGCTTATACTCAAACGCACTCGGCGTCAAGCGCACCGACGTGTCAAAGAACTTGAGCTTCAGATGAACACCTCTTGCCTGTATACCCGGCACCATCTCTGCAAACCTCTCCTCATCCCACGGCGTATCCGCATTCCATACCATCTTCCTATTCCACCACACCAATACATGTTTCCATCCAGTAGTCTCCAGCGCAGCGACTACGCTCTGCGCGTGCAGGACCTCAAACTCGGTATGCACTGCGAGCGTGATGGTGCCCCGCACCTGGTCCCCTGCCGTCTCGTCCTTCGCCGGCATCGGGCCTTTGCGCGCGATAACGAGGGCGGACATGTAGTCGCCCTCCAGTGTCACGTTCTTGAGCCGTGGCATGCTCGCGATCGTGGCGTCCAGTGCGTAGGGCTCATCGAGTGTGGCACGAGGGGCATGTGTGTTTTGGATGCGCAGCTCTGATAGTGTTGGCGCCACGAGGCAGAATAGGTCGTGCAGGTTCTTGTTCGTCAGGCCGGAGACGGATCTGAGATGCAGCTTCTTCAGCGCACTGGATGAGCTGAGGGGGACGAATCGTAGGAGTTGCGGGCCTGTCAGAAAGCCTTCTTTCAGGCGAAGTTCTTTGAGGTAGTACTGCTGCTCTAGGACCGACTCGAGTGGCGTCTGCATGGTCCAGCGTTCACAGTGCATGGTACGCAGGTGTTTCCAGCCACCCACAATTGTCTGCACATCGTCGATGCTGTACGG
The DNA here is from genome assembly GCA_018858115.1 of Tephrocybe rancida. Lineage (NCBI taxonomy): Eukaryota > Fungi > Basidiomycota > Agaricomycetes > Agaricales > Lyophyllaceae > Tephrocybe > Tephrocybe rancida. The sequence continues at coordinate 32,572 of JABCKT010006597.1, forward strand.
CCGAACGACCGCAGACGGGCGGTGCACCAGCTGCGTAGAGAGCTTGCACCGCGTGACGCCCTGTAGACGCTGCATGGCTTGCACCAGCTCCTCCCACGCCGACGTCGCGGCAACAGGTAGGTGCATGTGTTTTAGCGCAGGCGCGGACCACAAGATGCGGGCGCACGTCTGGCTGAACTCGGCATACCGCGTGTTGTCGTAGTAGTCTTTGTAAGCCGTCGGGAGGAACATGGTAAGAAGCGGCTGGCGGTCAGGGCGCTGCTCGAGCGCACGGGCGACACAGGCAGAGCTTGGCCGGTCTTTGCAGTTCCGGGACTGGACGCTCTCGAAATAGAGGTCGAGGGTGGGTGCCCAGGCGCGGCAGACGGATCCGTAGCCGATGAGGTCAGTCCGCCATCCGCGGTCCCGTCTGCCTATCGCATACCGGACTATCTGCATTAGCACGTCGGTCGGAAGGTCGTGGGCGACCGATGATCGCCTGAGGTGTACTGGAAGTGGGAGGATGCGCACGTTGTGCGATATATCGGGCCTGAGCCCCAAAGTGGTGAATGTGGCATATAAGGTGGGGAAAGGGTATTTCACATCTTGGAGGATACAGAGGCCATCCGGTACCCCCTCAATACGAGTGTTATGCGGTAGGAGCCGTAGTCCCAACGTCGGGAGATCCGGGTGTCTGTAGAGCTCAAAAGTCACAGTGCAAAATACATGTGTGTTTAGACGGGAGAAATCCCGAATTCGCTTGTGGCGCTGCAGTCGGTGTCTAAGCGGAATTTCCTCCGTAGATTCACCAATGAAGAACGTTGAACGTTGATACTGGCGATAATCGATCAATATTCCGCTAGTACTTAACTTGTCATAGGGGACATACCGAGCCTGGTTCAAAACCACACCTCAACCAATCGCCTACGACCAGCACCCTGATCCCAGAAAAGTTGTTGCGTGCCTCGGAGTCCAATACGATTTTGATCACAGTGGCATCATCATCTAGTGGTGGAAGCTGCTTGCGAAAGGTTCGGTAGCTAAACCAGTGGCCATTGGTGGGCCCATATTGAATAGTTTCTTGGGCCTGTGATTCCATGAAGCTGAATCAAGTTCAAGATGTATATGAATACGCCGTCTTCGGCCTTCTAGAGTCATGAAGAGCCTATCATGGTCATGGTTTGTTGAAGGCAAGAACGATCAATCACCTGTCACTGGTCAGTGGCTGTCGCCTATCGCAAATTTGTCTGATAAGATAAGATCCAGAAATATTCCCCTGGACGAGAGGGACTATGGGGGTCAACTCATTCTTTCACGAAACAAAAGGAATCTCTGCTTTTGGCTGCAATCAGGCGCTCAAGGCTGCATGCTTGCTGCATCTGTGGAATCCGGATTTGGCTGAATTAGCTGGAGAAATATTCTCGCACGCAACTCCGAGTCGCATGAGTAAAATCACAATGGTCCAAATATTATGATTCAGGTATTCCTATTAGTCTCTGGATACATGGGCTGCTAGCGAAAGTTTGAAAACATTATCGCATTCACGCTGTTCCTCCTCACACAGCCTCCTCTGCTCGAGTTCTCTGTCCTGCAACAGCTTCTTCCCCCAAGCAGCCAAGTCTACGATGCGCCTCTTGCCAATCTCGATGACTTTGTTCTGCAGTTCCATTTGTTTCCTATGAAAACGATCTGCCTGGTCTTCTTGCCCCTGCCGAAAGACTTCGTCTCTCTCAACCTCTTTCCTATGAAACGTGACCTCTCGGCTCCTTTCGGCGTCCTGGAACGACTTCTCGCGACGCTGTTGAGCTTCCTGAAAAGCGGTCTCCTGAACGTCCTCTTGTTGGCTAAACGTGTCTTTCCTGTGGCGTTGCGCCTTCTCAAACTTCTCCACACGCTTCGCCTCGCTGATACGGAAGGCGTGGCGTCGTTCCTGTACAGCCTTCTCAAACATCTTTTCTCTGCGTTGTTGCGACTTCTCGAATAGGCGTTGATGATTTTCTTGACGGTTGGTAAATACCAGCTCTTGGTGGAGCATTTGTATGACAGGATCACCAGATCTGGCAATGGGCCGAGCTGTTTGAATGTTTGTGCCACCTTCGAACAAAGAATCTGCGGCCTTGACGACGCCGAGCCATGAGTTTCAATCATTTAGAAAGCATGGCGAACTCACGAAGCTGGCTACGGGAGAGTGGCGCAGGACGGGGAGGGGCATCGTGGGATGATATGTGGCATATGGTTGAGAAGGCCAAGTACTATGCGGCGCCTGGCCATGTTATTGAGCTGGTCGTTTGATATATCGTGAGCTGTGTAGAGACTCACCTCAATCCCTTTATGCGGTCTGCTTCCAGGAAAGGAAGCACGAACTTCGCGAGGGAAATGCTGGTGCCTGTTCTTCGATGGCTGGACTTGAGGCGATAAGTCATTGTCACGGCGGGTTTGGGCCTTCCTGAACCGATACCGCCGATCGTCCATCGCGTTTTGAAGCTGGATCGACTGCTTCTTGTAATGAGCCTCGATCGCGGTCTTCTGGTATTCAGCAAGGTCTTCTTCCAATGCCCCCTCTGCCTCCGCTTGCTTCTCAATATGAGATAACAGCATGGAGAAGATCTGCGAGCGGCGTTCCTGGGTTGCTTTAAAAATCGCGTCCTGCCGCGTCTCCCCTTCCGCACGAGCGGCTTCCCGGCCAGTGTAGTGAACCTCGTGGGTCTGGAGCATTACCCGAGACTTTGTCGACCACATCTTCTCCTTATCCTCATAGACTCGACTCCGCTCAGCCTCTGCACCCTCCCGCTCGTCCTCTGCTGCTTGAAAACGATCGTCCCTACGGTGCTCCTCCTCCGAAAATATACGCTGCCTTGCTTGCTCAGCGCTTGTGAACTCTTGATCATATGATCCCGATTCTCTGGCATCTTTCCCGTTAGGGCGTCCTGATGCAGAATGATATCGAGAGAAACCGCGAGAGCGAGAAGGAGAATATGAAGTTTGAATTAGGATGGGCGGTGGCTGATTCATTCTGCTCGGACTACGATTGTGAAACATTACATGAGGCGGTGGCGAATAAACCCTCCCTGTCGGGGGTCGGCCTGGACTGGGGCTTCGCATTCGATCCGGTATTACCATTTCCTTCGAATATGGACGCGCTGGTGAACGCGATGGTGAACGATAAGGAGACACAGGACGTGTCATAACGGGAAATTGGGCCGTTATGTTGGCATCGCGGCTCGCAAATATCTCCTGCTTCTTTCCTGCCTGCGACTATCGTACAATAACCTGAGAGGTGAACAATGAGAGGGTAGATCTTTACATACAAGTTTCTCGACTAGTTTGTCTCTGCGCTGTTCGTCGACTAGGAATTCATCTTCCTGGCAACTGAGAAGTGCGTTGACTTGAGCCGCCAAGGTAGCGTCGAGCGCCGCACAGCCTTCATTCCATTTCTGCCGAGCCTTCTGGATTAGTATCTCCCGTGCTGCACTGTGCCACTCCGACCGTTGGAGCCGCAGTTCCTGGTCTTTTTTGAACATCTCCGCTCGTTCCTTCTGCGCGTCCTTGAATGTAGTCTCTCTCATTGCTTCCGTCGATTTATAGACCTCCTCCTGACGTGCATCTACCTCCACGTACAAGTCCTGTCGGCGCTGCAAAGCCGTACCGAGTATATCTTCATATCTGTTTATCAACTGGTCGAAATCCTCGCTCCGTGCGCGCTCTCCAACAGACTGGGCCTTCGCCTCTTGGGAATATTGCTGCTGAAAGTCATAGAGGTTGACCTGAAAGATATCGTCTCGGTCTTTCTCAGAACCACTAGCTGCATATTCGAATGTGTGCTCTGAATCTGGCGACACAGGGAGACCGCCTCCGAAGGCAGAGAACATTTTGAGAGAGAGCGATCGACTATTCAGACATGGTAATCGTTACAGATCATCCAAAGAGAGTAAAAACTGGAAACAAACTTTGGGGACCGCATGGCGGCTGGCGCTATGATGATGGAGTAACACTGGGGCCTGTCGACGGAGTTTCTAACGGATGAGCGCCGATAGCCCGGGTAAGTAGGAACGCTGTACAGGCATAACCCTCAAATTCGTATGACCACCTGATGATACACACAGGCGTTGAAACCGCGCTGGTACCTTACACACGGGCCATGCCGCATCACTCGCATAAGGGTTGGATTGGATTAGATTGTGCAGCCCTGCCGCCTGAAAACATTCTGAGAGCAATCCGTTTTTCTGAAGTGAGCAGGCACAGATTGGTTCCAGATATATTTAGGTATCCTAGGTTCTGGATACATACGCACCTAGCGATAGTTTGAAAACATAGTCGCATTCACGTTGTTCGGCTTCACAAAGCTTTTTCTGCTCAGTGTCTCTGTCTCGCAACAGCTTCATCCCCCAAGCCTCCAAGTTCAGGATCCTCCGCTTCCCAGCATCGATGCATTTCTTCTGCAGTTCCATTTGTTTCTTATGGAAACGATCGGCCTGGTCTTCTTGTGCTTGTCGAAAGGCTTCGTCTCTCGCATCCTCTTTCCTATGAAACGCGAGCTCTCGGTTCCTTTCGGCGTCCTGGAACGACTTCTCGCGACGCTGTTGATCTTCCTGAAAAGTGGTCTCCTGAAGGTCCTCTTGCTGGCCGAACTTCTGCTTCCTGTGGCGTTGCCCCTCCTCAAACTTCTCCACACGCCTTTCCTCGCTGGCACGGAATGTGCGACGCCGTTTCTGGACAGCCTTTTCGAACGCCTCCTCTCGGCGCTCCTGCGACTTCTCAAATAGGCGCTGGTACCTTCGCTGAAGGTTGACAAACTTGAGTTCCCGGCGGAGTGCTTGATAGGCGGGATCGTCGGATCCGGCTACGGGGAGAGCCGCGTGAACATTGGCACCGCCTCTGAACAAAGCACCTGCGGTCTTGACTAAATCAATACACAAATACTATCTATTAGATAGTGCTATGAACTCACAAAGCCAGCTGCGGGCGAGTATCGCGACACGGGCACGGGCATGGGAAATGGAGACGGCGGAACGACGATGACCTGCGGCTGGGCATGGCTTTCAGTCGGCTCTCTTAATACGCAAATAAGCTGATGAAGCTCACCTCTGCCGTGGGATATGGATAGTATCTAGCCGATTCATAATGGGGACGATGACGATGACGGCTACCAAGGCGCCCAATGGGATCATATGAGGACCTTTTCGGCGGTTGGACTGGGGGCGACACGCCAAGTTCACTGTCCCGGCACTTTTGAGCATTCCTGAACCGATACTGCCGATCGCCCATGGCAGCTTTGAGCTGATCGGATTGGTTTCTGAAGAGATCCTCGAGTGCGCTCTTCTGATGTTCTGCGCGGTCCTCCTCGAATTTCTCCTCCGCCTCTGCCTGCTTGTCGATATAAGATAGTAGCATAGCAAGGATTTGCGCCTCTCGCTCCCGCGTCGCTTTGGCAATCGCGTCGCGCCGCGTCTCGCCATCCGCACGGGTGTTTTCTCGCCCGGTATAATGTGTTTCATGGGCCTCAAGCATGGTCTGGGACTTCGCCTCCCACGCCTCCCATTTCTCTTCGTAAACTTTACTCCGTTCGCCCTCTGCGGCCTCCCTCTCGTTTTCCATTGCCTGAAAGCGCTCGTTCCTCTCATTCTCCTGCTCCATAAATACACCCTGCCTTGCTTGCTCAGTGCTTATGAACTGCTGGTCGTACGAGGCTAGTGATTCATCCAATTCTGAGCCCTTAGTATTCCGCCTATTGGTACGAGGGGGAGAGAAACTGCGAGACCGAGAGGAATCTGGTGACGGTGATCTTGGCCTTTGCACTACGACAGTAGGCGGATAACGTTGGGGGCTAGGACTTCGAATGATCATGGGAGGTGTTGGTGCATAGGTAGGATGTCCTCTCGCGGTAGAGCTTCGATATATACGGGGTGGGCTTCGGCTTCGTCTTGAACTTCGACTTTGACTTCGACTTCTAATGGGACTCGGGCTTCGGCTTGGAGTTATGCTTCTGGCTCGACGAGGTTGTGGCGATAGTGATCGACGGGAAGAGCTAGCCATCGGGACAACCGTGATGGAAGGTGGGGCTCCCACGCTGGCCCCAGAGCTCACAGAAACCTCCTGCTTGTTTTCTGTTTCCAACTGACAGACCACAACATGAGCGACGAGCAGCGAGGAGGTAGACCGACACTCACCAGCTTGGCAACTATACTCTCTCTACGTTGCTCGTCCGCCAGGAAATCGACCTCCTGACTGCGGAGAAGTTTGTCGAATTGGCCCACCAAGCTAGCGTCAAGTGAAGCACAGGCTTCGTCCCACTTCTGCCGAGCTTGTTGGATCAGCGTCTCGCGTGCAGCACTCTGCCATTCTATGCGCTTGTGGCGCAGTTCCTGGGTGCTTTTGAACGTTTCCGCTCGTTCCTTCTGTCCCTCCTTGAATAAAGCCTCTCTCACAGCTTCCGCTGATCGATAGATCTCCTCCTGTCGTGCGTCTGTCTCCAGGTAGAGATCCTGTCGGCGCTGCAAACGCATATTAAACAGCCCTTCGTACTTGGCTATCGTTTGATCAAATTCTTCGGCCCGTGAACGCTCTCCTACAGATTGCGCTGTCTCCTCTTTGGAGAACTCGTGCTGGAAGTCATCGAGGCTAGCCTGAAAGATATCGTTGTGCTGCTTCTCAGAGGCGGTATATTCGAATATGTGCTCTTCCGTATCAGTTGATACTGGGAGGGTGCCGCGAGCAGAAAATATTTTCAGCGAGAACGATCGTCTGTTCGAACATGATGTTAATCAAAGGACGACAATCCAAAACAGCTGGAAACGAACTTTGGTGAAGGCATGGTCATTGACCACTGGGCCTATGAAATAGACACGTCGTACTATGCAATAATGGGGGGTCCGCAACTCGTAGTGAAGGTTTAACAACACTTGAGCGCCAATCGCAATGACCCGGGTATAAAGCTGTACGACATAGCCCCATTGGCGTATCACCGCCTGATTAGGCCCGCAGACGGTTGATGAACATATTCTCTGGGTGCCTGATAGCTACCAGGTCAATGGAGTGTCAATGGAGGCCAATGGTCATGTCTACGGTTGCCGACCTGGGTCAAGGTCTATTTCGTGATGGCATCATCAATGGCCGAGTAGCCGTGTCAGACCCTGGCACTCCGTGACATGGATATTTATACCTATATACTGGGTGACTTCCCGGAAGATTTCAGAATAGAATAGACATATTTTGCCATCACCGAAAATCAAAGCCCGCCGGATAAT